>JASANE010001317.1:0-96787 GCA_030248225.1 Trileptium ribeirensis
ATCAAATGGATGTTGTAGCAATACGTATTATGCGCTACTTCGTTCAGTTACGTACGTGTTTACAGAGGAAAGTATAGGTGCATAATATCTCGATCTGCTTCTGCCAAGATAAGCTAATACGTCAACAATTTACTTTATACTACGATTAAATAACAATACAATGATAAATTCAGTTTATATCGTAACTTCTACAAACCGTCATGCATAGTTTCTTAAATACACACTTGAGTTTAGAAAAAAGCAACAACAAATATTGCAAACCAATTCTCCTACACTGTAAAACACTCACCGCGCAAAACAGAAAATGCGACAACTGTAGAAAAATTTAATTTAGAAAAACAAGCTCGGCACAAACTAAATATATTATTATCGTCCTATTTCGTAGCAACACGCACGGCCTCAACGTGTTCATGCAATGCTGGCTGAATTTGTCTATGGCGCAACTTCGAACCGAACCCGGATTGCATGCAGATTTGAAAGCATCGCAAACCTCTGAGCTAAGAAATATTGAAGCTGTTGATCAACGAAACCTACTGCACTTTAGAAACCGAACTAATAAAACAACGTAAGTGCAAACCTTTTATGCCGCACAAAAATCTCGTTTTTACGCGATGCGTTTTATAATTGCTGTAAAATTTATATCCCATACAAAAGCCTATAAATGTTCAAAGCATTTATATTTTGAACTATTATGACCCTTTAATTAAAAATTAACCTATTGCTTAACTAATCCTCTCATGCGCACTAGGTCCAAATGGACCCAACGGACGTTGCGACTCGTTGTGTTTACTGAGTTTGTCGTATATCGTACGTTTGAACGTGCGTTATTATTCGCTCGCGTATCAAGTTTCTTAAGGAACCGAGCAACAGCTCTAGCGTGCGCTCAAGTGGTTCCTACACGCGTTTTACCGGTGCATGCTCGGGTTCGATCCCTGGTGCAGGCTCGAGTTTGTCAAACATTGCACGATTCACCAATTGATTTCGGCATGAAAGGGTAAAAATGAAGACAAAACCACATTTTCATGCTGGACAATGGGCGTACTGTCGAGCTAACGGCCGATCTGCTAACGAGAGAAGTATCTGTTAATATATACAATACGAATTTAATTTTCGTATAATAAAACTTTCAGCATTATTATGTTCGAAAATTCGCTCCAGTTGCATAATGAAGGTTTTAAACAATTTACAATGCAACTGATAGAGTGCAGAATTGATTACATTTAGACGGGCTTTTGGCAAAGTACTAGATGTTGTACTACATGTCTTGTCCAAACCGAACTGTGTCGCGTCGGTTATGACGATATTATACAACAAAAACTGTCAATAATCAAAACTATAGTGTAGCGCTTGGACACGGCAGGAAACGTATACGAATTTAATTTTCGTATAACAAAACTTCAGCAATATTAGCTCGAAAATTCGCTCCAGTTGCATAACGAAGGTTTTAAACAATTTACGATGCAAAGGATACAGTGCCGAATTTTGGTCATTTAGACGGCTTTTGGCAAAGCACTAGATGTTGTACTACATGACTTGTCGCAACCGAACTGTCTACGTAAACATCAAAAACATGTCAATAATTAATATTATAGTCTAGCACTTGGACACGGCAGGAAACGTATACACCTCGGCCGATGATCTAAAACGATTGACCGTGGGCTTTCGCGGCAATTGCCAAAACAAAAAACACAATATAGAAAAGAAATTCATGATATCTCATATTTTATAGCGAAAACGATTATATTATATTTTAAAAAAATCAGTTTACTAAATATTTATTTATTATATCAGCTATCTATACTTTCCAATTTTAGAAAAGAAGTTAATTTTTTGGAAAAAGTCGTTTGATTTTTTAAATGGAATAATATCCTTTAAATGCGAGGATCGATCTAACTTTAAGTACAAGTAAGCAAGTCAACAAAATTTGATTACAAATTCAAATACTGCTAACACAGAGTCAATAATTGTATAAAAATAATGCCAAGCTTTGCGACATTTTCAGGTAAACTATCATGTTAGTATCACAATTAGCACATAAAATACCAAATTTCAGAAAGGGTGGTCAAGTACGCGAGAAAAGAAATTTCTACAATACGACCAATTTGTACAAACTTTATGACAACTTTAAACATTGTTATTTACGAGCCATATAAATAAAATCATGTACCCACTGCACTGCGGCTCGATCAGGCGATTTGTTAATTTTTCAGTGCACCCGTTTTCAAAAGAATTACGAAACACTTTTCCTGAGTTATCGAATTCCCAGCTTAACAAAATTACCGATTAACGTGAAATAAATAAAACGTTCAGTCACTTTCAAGCATCAATTATTTTAAACGTTGCAATATAACAAGAAAGAATTATGACCACTAGGTCACTATGAATGCTTTATGCTATATAAAAAAATATTGCACCGCACCTATCATGTCCTACTGTTAAAAGTATTGTATTATACAATTACTTGTCAGAAATGGTTGCTGTAGAATGAACTTCACGAACAGCATTCATTTCTGGCGACTCGTACTATCAAATTTCTCTTTTATACACAGAGCTCACTCCAACAGTAAACAGAAATAGGAGTAAACATAATATAAATAAATAAGTAATAATTATTTTCATTATTATATTTAGTTTGAAAGTGTCATGAACGTTGCCGCAGCTGAAAAACATTTCTATGAATAAATTACGGCGTTTTTGATAAAGCGTGGCAAAATCGTAAATTAGCTATTGTAGTTAGCTAGTTTTGCTGTTGTTGGTAGTAGTTTCCCATTTGCTGCTGCTGAGAGTACTGCGGCGGCATTCTGAAACAAATTATTTATTGAGGTGTAGATAAGGCTATAATTAAGCAAGCCTTCCTCTGCCTGAACAAAAATGTAAGGAAATGACATCAAGAAAGTAAATATAGTCCCGACAAAAAATTTGAAGTCGAAAACGATCGAAATTTTGTTTAATCGAAAATAGTCGGAATTTTAAAAATTAGAAGGTTGTTAGGTTGCACCAAAATCGAACTTCAATTAACCGAAATCGATCGAAATTTTGTTTAATCGAAATGGGTCGAATATTTTGCACATATTACATAATTTTCCGCCCGTGACTGTACAAACTGTTCCCACTTACACTCGTAGGGCCAAAATCTTAACTGGAGGCTTTGAGCTGGAGTACCCAGCTTCAACATGGGGGAGTGGGGGAACTGGAAATACCTAGGGGAACTTCCCTTAGCGTAATTGGTGAGACAACTGTACCCCCGGCTCAACTGTCGGCTTTTTATAACAGCATATTTTCATATTTTTCAAGCATTTACAACATTTTTTCATTTTTTGTTGCATATTATTTACTACTGAAAATGCGTATTTATGTAGGCTGGACTTTATTTTGCTTCGGATTTTGCCATGAATAGTCGAAATGTAAGCAACAGTACTGAATTTTATCATAATCATTTTTTGTTAGGACCATCATTTTTGATGTCATCATAAAATAACTGGGGGTATTGGGGGATGGATCTAGTATTAGACAGGACCAGGTGGAAACATCCAAAATTTTGACAGTTTTCGAAAAGATTTTGGGGGCTCCCCTGATCCTTTCTGTGCAGAGGCCAGGCACACAAGTAAGTATACATTACAGACAGCGTCGTATATACTGCACTAAAACATAGCATTATCTAGTTTTGTGGGAAGTAATGACATTTTCCTGAAAATTAAGATTTCAGATTTCTAAATTTACACCGTAGCAGGAATACTAAGAAATATTTTCATTTCATTTGCTATTGTCAATGTGTTGATAGTGAATTTGCTCGATGAATTTTCAAAACTAACCAATTTTGGCCTGACACCTAAAGAAAAAGACCCCAAAGTGCAGTTAGATAATATATGTTTCGTCATGTTGTATCAATTCAATACACATGTGCATGGGTATGAAAATAGCTCAGAAACCAAAAGTAGTACCTTGTCTTATCACAAAGACGATGAATTTTGAGTGCTCAATAAGTAAATTTAAATGTACCCAGCTATAGGCCACTGAATATCATCCACGTTGGTTGAGTAATTGAAAAGATATACTCGATGACTGTGCTCCCAATCTTCATGCAGTGGTCGTGATATTACCGTTTTAGTGTATTTTGGGTTATGTGGGTCTATTGATAAACCTGTTTTGATAGAATCCTACAGCGTAAATTGCAGCACACCATACCAGCTACACACGATATAAATTGCTCCACAAAATGAGCCAAAAACGCCTATATAGCTTGAGCGATTGTAGAGAGTATTTTGGGTCCCATGGGACCATTGAAATGTGCGTGACCAAACCATGAAGCGTAAAAAATGACAATAGCAGCACACTTTGCAACTACATAGAGAATGAATAGCTCTACAAAATAAAACCAAAAAATAAAACACATATACATTGAGCGGTTGTAGTGATATTATCATTTTCGAGCCTCTTGGATCTAATGGGCTCATTCTAGAACCCGCTTTGACCAAATTCTACACCCTATGGGAATCGCATAGCAAAACATTATATATAGACGCTTTCTTGCTGTACCAATTACACACAGATATCTACACCGGTTGCCGAATTATAGTAAGTAACTACAACACTCGACCCGTCACGAGCCCATTGTGCCTGGTTTTTCGAGTAGAAGATGTTAAAAGTTGAGCTACATATTTGTGTGTCACCCTAAAAACCCAATAAAGGACGCTGTCAAATTTCGCCGCTGTTATGGCTAGCAGGAATTCTTCGCTTAGCCCGTTTCACTCACTAGACCCACAATTCAATTTTCAGTGATTCTTCAAAACTAAGCAATTTTCTGCCTGCTGGCTAGAGAAAAAGACCCAAAATGCGATTACATACGTTTTGTCATGTTGCATTGATTTAATATATGTACAATGTGCATAGGTATGAAAATCGCTCAGAAACAAAAAACAAGTGTTTGACACTCGGAAAAACAATTCTGGCCAAAATTACAATCACGGACAAAAATAAGTGCATAAAAACGAAAACTAAACGCGAAAGAACGTAAACGCAAACGAAAGTTTGAACGTTTGTTTACAAAAGAACATAAACGTAAACAAAATAATTATGCTTATTTTACAACGAATTTTTTGCGTTCGTTTATAAACGTTGTAACGTTCGAATATAGACAAATGTGGTTGCTTTCTTTTTGTGAACTTGTTTTTGTCCGTTAATGTAGTAAAATAAAACCAATGTACAGATGTTTACCACCTACTTATCTCTCTGGGTTACTGTAAATAGGATATCGAATCTAATTACACGCGTTTTATTATTTTTCACGCAATATAAAAAATTCATATTGAATCTCATATTATTTGCTGGCAAGGGATGCATGCCAGGAGACCCATAAGGTCTAGACCAGCGAGGTCGCTAGCATGCGTATGGGTACCCTCAAAACTATGGCGTGAGTTGCAGTTCAAACTGCTATGAGAGCTCCCAAAACTATAATATTATGAACCCATCCAAAATATGGCATGAGTACCCACTAGTGCCGCCTGGCAACACTCCTCATCATAGCATTTCTTTTTCTGAAGCATATTTTTGCAAACAAATTTAGATGCTAGTCTTATCGAAATACAGTTACAACCAGAATTAAGTGCTCAAAAATCCATCGAAAAGCGATCGTTTAAACGAAAGTCGATTAATTTAACAAATTTCGATTGCGTCAAAATAAAAAAATAATTTAACAAAAAGTGATAGTTCGCGTTTAGTTTAACGAATTTCGTTTAAACGAAGATCGATCGATTGCGTTTTCGTTCGATTTCGTCTGCGTTCGATTTTACAAACACTTAATTTTGATTGTAACTGTAATTGAGAAAATTCAGGATATATGAAGGGGTGCGTCCCTCGTCTGGGAGTATTACGGTTGCAAATTTGAAAATATTGAACTTGTTACTCGTATTTTATAACTTATAACTTGTATTCGAGGTGATTTTATGCGCTGTGCGACAGAAAAAAATTCCATTTTGTGAGATACCCTTGACATGTAAGTTGCCCCTATTGGGGCCTAAGGGGCCCTAATTTTTTGACCTTTGTCATGTCGTCGAATGAAAGGATTATTTATGTCAGAAGTGGTGTAATCCGAAGCTAAGGAACCTGCGCAAAAATTTGCCCAATATACACACACAAAAATAAATATACATGAATCTTGTTAAAATTTTCCATCAACAGAGTAGTTATAAATTATTTTCGTTTACTTGGTAGCTGTGTATGTGAGAGAAAAAAATTATGCAAAGCCACAAAATACACAGAATTGTTTAAGACAGTAAAATTACTTACATATAAATAATTTCCGTCGAACTGACGAGGCTACAAAGTCATACCATACTGTACGAGGTTATAAAAGAAGCTGGGTACTCGTTTTGCTTTACGCTGATAATTTTAGCTACTCCCTTTCTAGACAATGCATTGCAGATTTCAACAGCGGAAAACGGATCAATGGTTTGTTTATCACTTACCTCAACGACCCGCTCAAAGCAACTTGTCAACCTGATTAGAAAGTCATCTCAACTCGAATAACCAATAATAGTTATTATGCTATACAGCTCACCGTTGTGTGTAACCACCCGACTGCTGTTGTTGGATGTACTGCGATTGCTGCTGCTGCTGAGCACGCATCGTAACGTATTGTTGCTGTTGTTGTACAGTCGCAGGGTTCTGCATTCGAATACCACTAATTTGTTGTGGTTGTGATAGGCCGCCGCTGGCAGTTGCGTTTCCACCCATCATTTCACCATAATTCCCACTTATTGACATTTGTTGTTGCTGTTGCGGCTGTTGATGATGGTCTTGCTGGTGCATTATTCTAAAACAAAAATGGTCAATAGCGAAATAAATAAGTACAGTAACAACTATCTATTAAGAATACACTATTCATATGTACATCAAAATTTACATACCAAACTTGCTAATACGATCATCTACTAATAAATCAGTTTCGCAAGCAAACAGAACGGTACTATTCAGCTTAACGAACTAAGTAATTCCTACTTGATGCCTTCGCTTCTAACACTGCGTATATGATATTTATGGCATCTATCTTCTTCGCCTATAGCGATGAAACGAAACATTTTTGAATTTAATTATAAAAGAAGACAGCCTTGCCCCTGCACTGTTGGTTTTACATCACATATCGCCACACATTGTGAAAAGAATAATATAGCTATGTGAACTCTAGCACCAAAGTAATCAGTATTCACCATCGTTTTAATATTTAACACGTATAGTCACAGACTAAAATAAGTGCGCAAAAAACGAAGGCATCTACGTTCGGAAACAAACGTTATAACGCATTACATTTGCGTTTACGTCCACTTATTAACGAACACAAAAGCGTTCGTGCACAAATATGTAAAATTCGTTTACGTTTATGTTCGCTCAACTTTCGCGTTTGTTTTTCTGCACTTATTTTTGTCCGTGACTGTATTCCACGGCGGTCGACGAAGGCCAGAAAAGATTGCTACTACTCATTTATATGACCTTATCTTGCATTTCCCGTAAAAGATATTTTGTGTTTTCGGAATTTATGTATCTAGCCGCCTATGGTACACCTAACGGTAATAATTTTAGTGTAGGTACCTCTGTTGTGGCTGCATTCGATACTGTTGGTCAGGCATAATATCTTGCGTTTGATTTCCGTACTGTTGCTGTTGAGATTCCATAGGCTGAGCCATCTGAGCTCTCTGCTGTTGTTGCATAGCTAAAAATAGATAATTGTAGTTTAGATATAGTATACAATAATCACGAAAAGCTGTTATCGTTTGATGTCAGAAAGACTCAGTATCAATTATGCCAGGGAAAAGGTTACACAGCAACCCAACGCCGGAAAAGTCACAGATACATCAAGGTTCGTAGTGTACGAACGTTCGTTAGTAAAACATATGTTCCCGCTGATAGTAAAATTGCGGTAAATATTCGGTCAAAATAGTTTGGTCGTTAAAATTTGAAATGTCCCATTCTTCTTAAAGACAGCTGACAACAGCACAATCCAGAAATAACACACTGAAATCAGTCAAGCAACCAGAGAATATCGGCTAGAAAAGATTGGCGGGCGCCCATATGTGCGATAGTATACAGTAAGTGGAGCCAAAATTTTGACAAACCATATTAAGAAGCTCCAAATCCTTCAAATTGACTAACACAGTGCCTTCGACAAAATACATAATAACTCTGTTTTATCAATTTCACTTCCATCAAATCGAAAGCATGTACAGCCATAGACAAAATTGCACAAAAACAAAAGCAAACAGCTGAAACTTAGCTCGTCCACGCCCAGAGGAAATTGTGTCCGCTTGCGTCCAGAGGCAATTTCATCTGTTTAGGTTTAGACTAGCAGACGATATTAATATGTCTGTCTGCCTCTGCACTTATTTTTCTCCGCGACTGTACATTGTTTTATGTAGTACCAGCACTCACCGCTACTCTGTGAAACTGTTGTACCGTACTGTGCACCGGAAGCGACCATTTTCGGACCAACGGGTTCTCCGCTGCTCATAGTACCTCTAATATTTCCTTTTACTTGTTGGTGTTGTTGAAGTGAGGTAACGGAACCCGACTGTTGATGCATCATTTGCATTTGTCGTTGATTCTAAAACAAGAACGGTGAAAAATTAGAGTGATTGATAGATAGCCACAATCGATTATATTAAGCAATCGATAAAACAGTCGATTATATTCAGCATCTTAATCATCACTAAATAATGATCTAGTTTCGCGGCTAATCCCCAACACTGCCTAGCGTTCTGAGTCGAATTGCCGACTGTCAAATATTGTGAAACATTACTCAATCAGTGAAGGGCTTATTGTATGTTTTTGTGCTCTTTGCAAAGATCCGAACAACAAATTAATAGCTCAATATTCTTGCAGCCAAGCCATCTCAACAATCCCCAAGGCCTTCAGAGAAGGCCACCAATTGTTCAAAATATTAATATGAAAAACGCCTGTACGATCTGCCATTAAGTTAAAATTGCTTTGACCTGGCTCATAAAATTCTGGTTTTACCCGATTTATATCGAGTTGAATTACCTTAGTATGTCCACAGAAAATTGGAATTAATTTGGCTTAAGCCAATTCGATTTGAATCAAATTAGTTGAAAAATGGTGTGAAGTCTGGCTTTAGTTGTATGTTTCGAGATATTAACTAGGGCTTCTTACGTAAAGCAAAATACTAATAACACTACACGCGCGCCAAATTACTTATGGTGAACTGAAGGCAATACATTGCGTCACCGTTGCTCGTTACGGCTACCTGTAATTTAATTTTGAAACGTCAAATTTAGTGTATCACTCCGAGCAGCTTTGGATTTGCAACTATTGTATAGTACTTAATCGACTCGTTTTGAGTTGGCTGCAATCAATTCGATTTAAAATGAATTTAATCTAATTTGAGGCAATATTATAACCCTTAAGTTTTTGCAGACGCTTAACAGTTAGCAGTGTCGGCATTACGCAAAATGAATTCGAGTATTACAATCACAGTTTATAATTATTCTTTACTCACTTCGTCTGAGATTGTATGAAGATGTTGTTGCTGCTGAACCGCCTGCATTTGTTCATTTGTTACTGATCCAGCCGTGTTACCCGATGGAATGATCATACGCTGCTGACCACCAATAACACCGCTTCCCGGATGAGACGCGTCCGAAGTCCGACCTCGGATCAAGCTAGCAAGCGCTCCACGCCCAGGTTGGTGTTGTCCTGAACACGACCGATTTAATACATTTTGAAAATAGATGAAACTACATACTTGAACAATTAATCAAAATATATTAAAACGTTAACAACCAAATGAATCCTAATCTATTCTTTAGCAAATTTCCGACAAATATTTTGCTCAGGTCCTGTGTCACTGTTGACGCACAATACATAGACTCGTCTGAAAAGCTATCTAAAAATTATATATGTGACACAGAAAATTACATTGTAATCAACACAAACGTCCTTGCGTTATGTAGTCAAACCACAAAATATACAGTTTGCGATTTAATGCATAATTGGGTACAGGTTCAGCCGAATTTGGAGCAAAACATTTCCAAGTTTTACATAATGCGCATCCAGACAGTATTCATTCGCATACAAGACAATAATTTACGTCATAAAGGAAACAGGAAACGGTAATCTATCTAAAAATTTTGAAATCAAAAATAGTTGAATCCAATAACATAAAGCAACAATCGCAGAGGTCTCATATCTCAAACCTCTTTCCGTAGAATAATCATTGACAAGTTAAACTGGCATCTTGGGTCAAAACTGATAGTAATGCGAGGCCTTGCATCAGGTCTTAACTCAATCCTTTCATACCAGATCCTGGAAACTAATGGTATAACTAAAACTGGCATTTTTGGGCAAAAAAGATAATAACACCTGGAATTGGGCCATTTCCTAATTTACGCCTTTACCAGATTAGTTCTGTCACGGTAGTACTATCGCCAATAGGCAAAAATAATGAACTAGTAACAGCACTGAGTTTCTATATATAAACCGTTTCCCAAATGAATTAATGCTTATATCGTATACTGTTGGACAAACCTTTGCCGCAGCCGCGAATTGAACCTGGATTGTCTGCCTAAGTAAATTTTCCCTTAGCCACTACGCTATTTAGGAGTTGTTGCTAGATTCCTTAAAAACCATACAAAACGTGCGAACACTAAAGGAAGTGCAAAAGTACGAGTACGATAAACTCAGCTAGAGTATTCCACCGCAATGTACGTTGTTACAAATGTGTGACTCGATGCGGGAAAGTGTTAGCTTTTTCCAGGATTACGGGTCACGATTTCTATAGACAGCAGATTGTTTTGGAACCAATTGCCAGCTCTTCCATTTCATCGGATACATTTCAATAACTATGTGACAGCTTATCAATGTTAACGTAATGGATTTGCATATTGTCAAAAAATATGCCACAGGCCGGTAGAAAGTCATTTGTAATAATGTTTTAAAATTTTATGACCAACTATAAATAAACTATAAATAAACCAACTATAAATAAACGAAGCATTATTTTACTGCAAGTGCAACAGTTGCATAAAGAATGGCAAAGCAGCTATATTTTAAACTTTAACGCACATTATCCGTGAGTTTACTTCTAAATTCAATGTAATCGAGGAAAGTACAATGTTAAGAAACCCTTTGACATTTTCCTATTTACATTTTAAATTATTAAAATCTTTATAACTACAGTACCTGCCAATAATGACTGTCGCTCGCTCGCGACTCGCTCGAAATAAATTTGTTCTAAAAATAGAATTTTCAATTAATTTAAGTAGTTGCGAAATCTCGAGCGAGCCACTCGCTCGCGACTCGCTCGAACTCGATCGCTCGAAATGCGACGGTCATTTTTGGCGAGTACTCTATCAAGTTCAAGCTATTAATAAAATTATTATTGAGCGGAGCGAAGCGTTTTTGTTTTCGTCAGAGTGGAAAAATTCGGCAATGTCTGTCCGTTGAACTCCTCAATAACAACTGGGCCGATTTTAAAAATCTTTTTTTGTTTGAAAGGTCTAATATCGGACAAGTGTAAGACATATAGATTTTGTCAAAATTCGTTTTAATTAATTAGTAATTAACTAATTAATTAAGCGTGCCAGCCTATTTTTAGCATTTTCAAAAAAAATTGCTTATTTTTCAATGAATCATTACTGTAAAGCTATTTTTGGCGCGTGTATCACCCCTCGCCGTGCTGTTTATGAATCTGGTGTTTATTACTATTCGGGGATGTTAAAAATATGCTAATTAGTTAATTATCTAGCAATTTTTTTTAAATTTTCAAAGTGCTCCGAAATGAAAAAAATTGCATACGGGAGTTTCTATGACTCTGATCATGAATATGATATTTCTGAAGCTCTGAAACTTGGCTGGATATGCTAATTAGTTAAGTGATCAATTAGATAATTAGTTAATTTTATGATTTCTGATTTTTGACACTATGGGGTTTTCGATATCGCTGATCGTGAATATGTGTCTTTTAAACCTCTATGATTTTATGATGTTTGTTCAATTGGTTAAATAATTAGGTAGTATTACTAATTAATTTGCTAATTTTTGCCTAGCTAGCTTTTTGAAAGGTGGATTTGACATCAAATGTTTAAAACGTTATACTTAGTATAAATTAATTTCGTTGAAATACATATATACATAAATAAGATATAATATATTTTTACTATTGCTCACTTTTGTAATTTATTACGTTTACTAGTTGTAGTATAGAATTCTCCTTACTAGTGCCAGTAGGCTGTGCCGTGCGGCCCACAGCGCCACTAGAGAACCCAGACTGTTGTTGCAACATCGAATCGACACCAATATTCTGGCCGCCGGCAGTCGTTCCCATTTGGTGCTGTGGTTTTTGTTGTTGCTGCTGCCATGACAGCTCTTGATTTGGCATCACTTGCTGGTTCGAAGGCATATGGCCTAAGCCAGAAGCGCCAGATACCATTGGTTGCTGCTGAAAGGGGACGCCAACATTTCCACCCATTTGCATTTGCTGTTGTTTTTGCTGTTGCCATTCCTGATTCTGCATCAATCCTCCTTGTTGCGTGGTAGTAGCCGCAGGTCCAGGTGCAGCATGTACCATGTTGCCTGAAGAGGCCGATGCGCCAACTTGTTGCTGGTATTGAGTACTTGTATTTCCGCTGATTTGCATTTGTCTCTGTTGCTGCGTTTTTTGCTGCTGCCACTGTGTAATATCCTGCGTATGAATTAATCCTTGCTGTTGCGCAGATACACTCATAACACCAGCTCCTGAGACAGTCATTGTTCCAGGATTTGACGAAGAAATAGACTGCTGATGTTGTTGTATCGTGCCACCGACGGTGCCACTTATTTGAATCTGATGCTGGTGCTGCTGTTTTTGCAGCTGCTGTTGCTGCCATTGCTGTTCTTGGTTGTGTTGACTAGCAACAACGCTACCCGATGAGGTCGACATCATCGCCGGGCCTGTTGCAGATATCATGCCCGACTGAAAAGATCCTCCCATTTGCATTTGTTGCTGCTGCAACGGGTGAGAGTAATCCATGGATGCAGATGACATTGATGTTGCTGCTCCGGGTTGTATTTGACCAACTGGAAACGTGGCACTGCCACGTATTGATGGTTGTTGCTGAAACGGCATGGTCCCAAAATATTGGTACAGAACTAACAAATCAAAATGCGCGAGCAAACTTAAATTGTACCCACCAACCTTCCTATTTTGTAATTTTGCATAAAAACTATTAGTTCGCGGAACGCTTTTTGGTCAATTTAAATTCGACGCAAAACTGCTGGCTATTGAAATCTAACCATTTTGTGTTCGCTAAAATTCAAGCAAAATTATTGCTCAAATTTTTGAGAACGAAAATTTGTCAAATTTGAATTAAGCCGGTTTTGTTCGTAAACACCAACAGCTTATGTAACTATAAAATCGATCTGCGTGTGACGTCACTTTTTGCATTAAATTTGTTCGCGAACACTGAATAATCAAAATTTAAATGATTAGGTATTAGGAAACGAAACTTCTGCAAATTGGAAAAGGCGAAATTCTGTTGGGACACAAAGTATAATTTCCGGTACTTAGATTTGATTTTACCCATTTGCGGTTAACGAATAACACAAGAAAATTCAACCTTTTTGTGTAACTAGGGCTTGTGATCCGATATTGAAAATTACAAAACTGGATGTTTGGTGGGGTCACCTTAGGTTTACTCACGCATAATAAATATAAACTAAACAACCACAGCATTCGCCAGAAATGAGTGCTGTTAATTCGAAATTTGTTCGAATAATGTTAAATCTTGATTAAAGGGTGAGTTGGCTCGACACTGCTTTGAATTTCTAGCAAGCTTTTAATAAACTTGTTCGATAACGCTGTTCGAATTTTGTTTGAGACGCGTTCGAGAGTTGTTCGGGTATTAGAAAATTTTGCTCGATTTCTGTTCGATGCTGAATTATTTGAAACCCTACTTTGGCGAGCACTGTATCCACGTAATGAGTAGTGTATACTAAAAAAGGGAGCCGTAGTTACCAGTAGTTTGTCTTATCGCCAAGGTGGTGAATACTGAGTGTTGAATATGTAATTTAGAGACGTACACAACTATATTGAGCATCAAGTTATAAAACGAGCCAAATAATCAGTTGTGCCGCTCGACTACTTGAGTACTTATGTGCCCCGCCTATGGCCATAGGTGCGCGAGGTCTGTCATAGTGAGCTTAGGGGAGGAGGTAGATGGTTGCAGCGAGGTAAGTTATCTAAATTTTAAAAACTGATAATTTTCCGCAATACTGTGCTAAAATGTTCCTCTATTTTTGTAAATTTGCCAAATTTCATAAAAATTTTCCGTGTTAGGGGGGTTAGCATTCGGGGTAGGGGTGGTGTAAATATAGCTTAAGAGGTGGTCTGTTCCTTAGAGGAGCGGGAAAGGGTAACCCCATTATGGCATAATTAGGCTATGGCTTATGGTATATTTAGGAACTCACAGCGTGATAGATAATTCGAGAGGCTAAGTGGGCATAATACTGCACAGGTCGCCTAAATGGACACCAACTGCAAACTCCCTGCCCATTTAGTTTAACCAAGAGTTCATTAGGAAAGTATATGACACTTCCCTGCACCTTAATGTAGACCCGTGTTGGATGAAACGGGCGTTTTCGGCCTGATCCCCTCATTTATGAAGGGTCCTCATGCACATACATCCCACGTTTTGTGGGGGGTAACTCGGAGCCCCCTAATTTTGTGAGGGTAGCTCGTACACCGAGTGTTGAGGGGGTATCGGTTTATACGCAGCTACTGGTTCAAGCGACAAACTTAAAGCTAAGGGGGTCCAACCCACACACCTACAAAATGAAGAGGCCGAGCTTCCCCCACAAAATGAAGGGGCCGAGCTTCCCCAAACAAAACGCGGCGGGTTTGTGCATGACGACCTACCCCCTAGAAATGAGCAGGGTCAGGCCTAAAACGCACGTGTCATCCAACACGTGTTTACATTAGAGTGCAGGGAAGTGTCATAATCTTCCCTAATGCATGCTAGGTTTAACCTAGAGATAATCTCCCAATGATAAGGATTAACACTAAAAGCTTATGCATCTAAATATGGGAAGCCTGTCCACATCCAACATATTATTCCCCAGGAACCCAACTCTCACTTCTTCCCATTGGTTACATCTAAGTAGAAAATGCTCCATTCTCTCCGTTTCCTGCCCACACAAATCACACATGTTATTTTCCCTCAACCTTATTACTCTAAGGTGTACATTGAGAGGAAAATGCCCCGTGATCACCTGAATAGCAATCCAAAGTCGACCTTTGCTCAATTTCTAAATGTATCTGCTCTAGTCATTCCAACATGAGAAGAATAGGCGGGTTTGCCGACACCTTCCTTCTATTGTAGAGCTGCTCCTTTGTTCTTTCTCCAACAGTTGCTCAAGAGCACATATTACCGTTGCAGTTCCATCAGGAACAAATGGTTCCGGGTCATATTCAACCCCATTAACGCCTTTCTTTGCCAATATATCAACCACCTCGTTTCCAACAATCCATGAGTGATCCCTAACCCAATGAAGTAACACCTTGTTTTCGCACCTAACCTGTTTAAACACCCTATAGAATACACAGCACTCGCTAAAGTGATCACAGAACTATTAAGAGCTTTCATGTCAGCTTGATTGTCACTGCATATTCTAATCTTTTTGCCCTAGCTTTGAGACGTATCAAACCCTTCGTACAACCTTTGATTTGCAAGTAAATTATATTGTTTTACAAAATGAGACAACTAATATCTACATATAACTCGAGATGGGGATACATTGCCGTTTTCATGTATTTTTCCCATGCGCCTATTGAAAATCCCGTTTTGACCCAACCCTGCAGAGTAAAGAATGAAAACAGCAGCACATAATGTGAATGTAGAGTACGAGCAGCTGGCTAGTAGGAAGTGGGGGCCCTGGCATTTGCGGCTACCCCCGGCAAACCGGACTTCCCCCGCTCAAAGCCCGTCCGGCAAAATTTTTGGCGTAGCCGACAACCCACCGACAGGTGAGCCGGGAGGCCCCCGGCTATAATTTCCGAGGTTTGGACTAGCCAGAGCAGGTGCGGAGATGTTGCCGTTTTCGTGTGTTTGGGGTCTCATGCACCCATTGTAGATCCCGTTTTGACGCAACCCTGCAGCGTAAATAATATCAATAGCAGCACACCATTTGTAGCTATATAAAGGATGAATCAAAATGAAACTAATAACATTCTCTGGAGCGGTTATGGCGATAGCGCTGTTTTCGCGTTTAAAAACTCGCTCTGACCAATCGTAAATAATGACAACAGAAGCCAACCGTTTACAGCTATGTACGTAGAGGATAAATTACGCCACAAAATGAAACCAAAAACACTCATATAGCTCGATGAGCGGTTGCGGAGATATTGCCATTTTCGTGCATTTTGGTTCTCAAGGCCAGTATAAAACCCATACAGATCCAAATCCTACATTCAAAAACAACCATGTGGCTAAATATTATATACAGCTTTACAGAGGCTTATTTGATCTACAAAATAAGCACAATTTGACTCAGATATCACGTCCCATAGACATCGGTTGTCGATATGCAATAAATAATATGACTATACGGGCCCTTCGCGAGCACACCCGAGCAATACGACCCAATTTATCGAGGAAAGATGTTGGAACGAGGCTTCGCGTCCAACAATAGGGCACAAATAGAAATTCAAATAAGCTTTTAAAATGAGCTATTACGAGAATAAATCCGCCAAAAAAACTTAGTTATGCGTGTCACCTTAAAAAAAATAAAAACCAAACATTGTCAAATTTCACTACTTTATAAGGCTAGTAAAATTTCTTCAGTTCGGTCGTTTCATTCACTATACCCAGAATTCATTTACAATTTAACCTAAATAAGCCAATTAGGTAAAACCATTACAATAATTAATTTTGTTTTGATGAACTAAATATCTGGTCCAATTGCGAGAATTCTTGCTAAATTTTTTTGACAAACGACAAATTTCAATGTAAATATGAGCAATAATTTCCGATAAAAGGAGGAACCAGTACCGCAACCGTAATATACAGTTAAAATTTTACTTAAAATTTGCTCCAGTTGTACAGCACTCGCCAGAAATGAGTGCTGTTCGTTCGATGTTCGCTGGATTTTCGTTTGATAAATTAAAAATTTTGTTCGAAAATAGTCATATTTAGTTCCATTTCAGTTCGATCTTCGTTCGCTCAAAAGCTGATATTCATTTCTGGCGAGCACTGCTTAAACACTGTGCACGTAAACTTATTAAATTTTTTATAACAGACAAAATAAATTTTTTTCAACAAGTTGCAGTGCGTAATCATGATAATCATAAACGTAGGATTTTTTATCCTATGCTTATCGAATCTGCTTATCTTAACATTGTGTTATAACAACGCTAGAAAGATTACGATAGTTGTTTGGGCCA
This sequence comes from Trileptium ribeirensis, assembly GCA_030248225.1. Lineage (NCBI taxonomy): Eukaryota > Metazoa > Nematoda > Enoplea > Enoplida > Thoracostomopsidae > Trileptium > Trileptium ribeirensis. The sequence continues at coordinate 17,423 of JASANE010001317.1, forward strand.
CTCAGGGATTGCAGTGAAAACTCACGTTGAACTTGTACAACACGATAATGCATAGCAGAGTATGTATTGCATAAAACTACTTACGTCGGAATCTTAGATAAGCAATCCACAATTATTTATTTCACAGCATATTTTTGGGACTATAATTATCTAAAACTTACCTTTTTCTAACATCAATCAATATTTATGGTCGCACAAAGCCAGTTTACCGTATAACTTAATAAAATTTACCTCACAATAACAAAATTGTAGTAGTGCGCAGTATTTGAATTTTGCACTTTCGCTTGACCGTTTATCCGCACTAAGTGCCCAGGTGTTTCCAGGCTTCATCCCTCCAAGGTGCCTAAGGACGACCAGAGCCCCAAATGTCCCTTTTGACTATTATTCTTTCAAACGATTCAAACAACTATGTTATCACAAATCGGTTTGACATTCCTTACTTCCACTCAACAAAAGTAGGTTCATTTCCCCAGCAAAGAACGATCATCCCCCCACCTCGTTAGAATTCTTTAATTTGTCAATCCCGTCATTACGATAAAATTTTTTTGTCAGACTTCACCATAATAAGTGAAGAGTCAGTCCCAACTGAAAAAGAATAAGTTTTACACAAATATGTTACAAACCCTGCTTACAAACTGAAAATAACATGGTCGCACATATGGTACGATATAGTGAGGATCGCAAAATCGGTAAGACATGATACGTGAGACAATACAATACTGAAAAATATTGGAAAACTATAAATAAAATTTCATCTCACTATACCAGTTATAAAAAATCAATTTTATACTTGTTCCACCTATGCATTTGCCGTAAGTTCTGGTTAAAAATGTCTTACCAAGGCTACGGCCGCGGCAGCCGCACCACGCCCACCAGCCTTACGGCCACCGCGCCCACCCGAGCTTTTCCCACGACCACGGCCGCCCCGTCCACCACGCTCACTAGTTCCGCTTGGCGCAGGTGGAGCAGTCGTAGCAACAGAAGTCATCGGTGGATGTTGAGGTGTAGCATTGATTGCCGTCGTAGGAGAAACGCCAACAACCGCCGTGCCAGCCCCAGCTCCAATACTCCCCTGCATTTCGAATGGGTTGACAGAGATCATGCCTGGAGCGCCACCTCCGCAGGTAGACGCTGATGCCATGGCTACGCTGCCTGGCGGTGGCCCACCCCCCATCTGATGATGTGCTTGTTGCAGTGGTTGTCGGTGTTGTTGCATTGCCACAATGCGTTGCTGCTGATACGTTGCTGGCCCCGTGCCAGCAATCATATTTCCACCGCCGCCACCAGCGCTATAATCAGGGTTATTCATAACCACACCGTGTGATGTTGGCGGCATAACAATGTGCTGCTGTTGAACTGAACCTTGTCCAGTTTGAATTCCCATAAGTGCCGTTGGCCCTGGTCCACCAGGAGCAGCGGTAGCTTGCTGATGATGATGCTGCAATGGATGCTGTGTTTGTTGCATCGAGGCAGATTGTTGTTGCTGCACTTGTATGTGATGCATTTGTTGCTGATGGACCATCATTCCACCTACTCCATCGCTGCCCATATTATGTTGCTGCTGTTGACTGACAGACGAAGTCATCATAATTGGCTGTGGTTGCATCGCCGATGAAGCTGCCATTTGTGTCGGAACTACCGATACATTCTGCTGTTGTCCTACTTTGTTCTGCTGCTGTTGCTTTTGCATTGCAAACAGTGGCTGTCCGGATATCTGTTGCTGTTGTTGCCGTTGCATCTGTAGCTGCTGTTGCTGCTGTAATCGCGGTTGCATATGCGTTGGTTGTGATTGCTGACGTTGACGAAACATTTGTTGTTGTTGTTGCTGCGACAGTTTGATTTGTTGTTGTTGCTGAATAGTTACAGGTATCGCATCGCCGCTTCCTCCATTAACTACCTGCATCATATTGCTCTGATTCGCTGTTGGACTTAGTGATTCTGCCTTAAACAAAAACTGTAACGTGTTAAACTCGAATCTTTAGCCGCCAACGAATATCGTTAATATAGGGATAGACGCTATAACTAGTAATTCTATCGAGATTACAGAACGTAGTGAAGCATAGGTACACCTACGCCTACGCCTTTTGCGTGCACATCAAATCAGCTCTCGATAACATTCGTCGATATGCTATTATGTGGACATCACACAATACCAACACAAGTTATAACAAAACTAACACCGGCAATGAGTTTCCCGTGCCCCAAAACACCCAGATGCAACTTATCAGCCGCCCAAGACGTCATAACAAATTTTCAAATTTTGGGTGGAGGAACCACGAGGGTACCTCAAATCCCATAACTCCTGAACCAGAGCTTTAATCGAAAAACAAAAAAGAGGCATCGAGATTTATCATTGTAATACGAAATAAAACCAACCAGAGAAAAAATTCGAAAGTTACGATAAAAATAATCTTGTATCCGTGGAGGGTACTAAAATGGTGTAAAAACCCTCATTTTGATTTCTGACCACGAACCAAAGGGGCGCCATACACTTGTACCCATGGAACCATGGGTCGCAGAGTAAAACCAATACCAGCAATGAGTTTCCCATGCCGGAAAACCCCCAAGCAAAACTTTTCAGCCGACCAGGACGTCAAAACAAATTTTCTAATTTTGGGATGAGGAACCATGAGGGCGCCATACCTCAAACTCCATAACTCCAAAACCGGAGCTTTAATCGAAAAACAAAAAAAGGAGGCATCGGCATTTATCATTTCACTATGAAATAAAACCAACCAGAGAAAGAACTTAAAATGTTAAGATAAAAATAACCTTGCTTCATTGAAGGGTACAAAAAACCCTCAATTTGACCTCTGTCCCCCAACCATGGGACGTCATACCCCCGTACCCATGCAATCATGGGTCGCAGAGCAAAACCAGCACCAGCAATGAGTTTCCGATGCCCGTAAACCCCCAAGCGAAACTTTTCAGCCGCCCAGGACGTCAGAACAAATTTTCTAATTTTGGGACGAGGAACCATGAGGGTGCCATACCTCAAACCCGTAACTCCAAAACCGAAGCCTTAAATGAAAAACAAAAAAGAGGCATCGGCATTTATTATTTTACTATGAAATAAAACCATCCAGAGAAAAAATTTCCATAGTTAAGATAAAAATAACCTTGCTTCCGTGAAGGGTACTAAAATGGGGCCAAAAAACCATATTACCCCTGACCCCGGAACCAGACCCCAAATCAAAAACGCTCGGGGATATACACGGTATGCCGGTTCGAATGAGCCCAAGATTGTGAAAACCGGTTAAGGCGTTCTCGAGTTATGGCTGATCACACACACCGAGACGGGATTTAAAAAATTTCACCCCTGCAACACACAATCTCCACTACGTTTCACCACGTTCTGACTATGAAATGAAACCACCCAGAGAAAAAAAATTCGATAGTTAAGATAAAAATAACCTTGCTTCCATGAAGGGTACTAAACTGGGGTAAAATGGGCAAAAAACCCACATTTTGATCCGTGACCCCAGAACCAGACCCCAAGTCAAAAAACGCTCGGGGATGTACACGGTAAATCGACTATGCAGGTTCGAATGAGCCCAAGACCATGAAAATCGGTTAAGACGTTCTCAAGTTATGGCCGATCACACAGACACAGACGGAATTTAAAAGATTTCACCCCTGCAACACACAATCTCTACTACATTTCACTACGCTCTGAAAACAATTATTGCTATATTGTTACAAAAATTTTCGTTCACAGAAACAAAAGTAATGAATCAAAAAATGCTAAATATCATGTTTTAAAACCCACCTTCCAGAATTGTGAGCTATAAAGGAAAAAACGTTCGTTTGAATTCGATCGTTATGGTTTAAACGAAAATCCGCTGTTTTCGATTAATAAACGAATTTTGATTGCGTTAAAATAAAAAAAATAAAATGTTAGCTTGCTTTAATTCAACGAATTTCAACTGCGTTAAAATAAAAATAAATAAAAATATTAGTTTGCATTTGATTTGACGAATTTTATTTAAACGAAGATCAATCCATTACGATATCGCTCGATTTAGTCAGCGGTCGATTTTACGTGCACTATGTAATGTATTATAAACATCCCCATGTACCTTAATTTTTCCCATCGCTGCCTGATCGTCAATACGCTGTTGTTGCATTTGCCGCTGTTGCTGCTGTACCATCGCTGCCCGGTTTAATTCACTGTTAGCATGAACAGGAGAAACAACGCTGTGACCATTAGACAAGACATGTCCGCCAGGAACCGGTACGCCTTGCTCAATCCTCACCATTTGTTCATTAACACCTGCAACTGATCCATTCGATTTTAAAGTAGGATTTTGTGCCCTTGCGACGGCATTCATCGAACCATTAACCGATGGATCCTGTTTTAATTTGCCATTATCTTCATCATTATCTGCTATGGCTGAGGCATCCTCGAACGGCAATTCCTCAGGTAACGGCTGAAGATAAAAATTCTGCTTGAGAGCTAAACTTATTTGTGACTGTTTCGGCTGGTGTTGTCCACTGCAGCTGGTGTTGTTGTTCGCGTCTCCGTCAGTCCCGCTTGCCGTTCCAGGCCCAAACCCTTCCGTTGAGCTGCTACTTTCTACAGAGCAACTACTGGCAGTTGACGAGTCAATCGGCTCTCCCGGGTAAGTGTTTTGGTGAATATGTGGCATTAGCGCTGAGCGCCAATGCTTATGTGGCACAAGGCGAGCGAGTTTAGCTTCGGTTCGCTCCGGAACGCCCCCATCAACTCGCACCATCGAAAACCATGACATGGAGATTCCGCTCGGTGTTCCCGGGCCGCCACTACCGCGACCTTCGACAATGTCCCAAGGATTAACAACAACCCGACCAGCCGGTTGAAAACCCTGAAAGGTTTTACTTTTAACAGTTTATTTTTTATTTGTAAATTAGCTTTGTAACGTTCAAATTTAGCTGCGAATCCTAAATTCAGCTATGTCATGGCGTGGCCACTTGAGCATTGTACCCACGGCACGTCTCTTCGCTTTCAAAAACCGTTGATACAATGATAATGCTGTTGTTCAAAATTGTCCAAAAAAATTTGTTGTTCCAAATTGTTTTCGATGTTCGCTAAGAGCCTGTTCGTTTGAAAGCGTTATTGTGGCACGGAAATGTACTGATCACACAACGAGTAGCCAAGCCGTAAGATCCAAATATTACCACGTTAATGTTATCAGCGATACGATGTATTGCTAAATTTTGCACAGTGAGCCCTTTTGAACTAGAGTATCCAACATAGGGCGTAACGGCTGCACTATGAATGAATTTACTTATTTAGCGGTATTTTTTGAAGAATATTGACCTAAAATAATGTACTTGGGAGGGGTAACCTTATCACCCGAGGGTGAAGTTTCAACAAAACTCATATGCTGAATCATCTGAACTCCGATATTTTCAAATTAGGATTGTCCCAGTACGGATTTTTGTAAAAGTAGAATTAGAAACAGCTACCCCTGCAGTACTAATGCGGAAACTTCTGATTTTGCTAACACGTAACCATGTAGCGGACACATTTTCAGCCTATACACAGTTACTTGCGTCAAATAATTACTTTACTCTATTCTAACTTTCGTAGTGCACAAGTTGTAGTTCTACTAAATGACAAATAAACGAACTTTATTGATTCTCCGACAGTTGGAACACCAATTTATTGCAATATTTCCGACTTTAGAACTAGTATCTAGCATGCGAGTGTGAAACGGTGCGAGTGTGGTTTCACCTATAAGTTATCATTTTGAGTAATCGCCTGCAACAGGATATGTTTCATCTATATACTACTCTAAAACCCATTGAAAACCTAAAACCTCACCGACCCAAAACCCATGTAAAACTGCCAACGCATGAAATATCATACTGGTGTCTAGATCACCATAACATCGTATTCAGCTTACTGAAAAACTCCTATATAGACAATAATGCCCTGCACACTGAATGCCTTTGAAAAACAAGAAATATGCTTGCTGGTCTCTACATTAACCGTCCTCAGCATGCCAAAAAACCTATTTATATATACAGACTTTTGATAATAAGTACCAAACTACCAAAGACCGACTATATTCTGGAAATCGGTTTCACTGACACTAAACACAATGAAAACGTGTGGAAAGGCATGAGATATTCGTGCTGGACTCTAGATAACTAAACAATCGTATTCCCATCACGCCCCAGCGCCGATTGCGAGCGGATAATTTTGGCCAAAATAGGCAAAAATTAGGAGAAAGTGGCAAAAATTGGTATAAAGTTGGCAAGAATTCAGAAAAATTTGAGCCCAAAAAATTTCGAATATTTAACCCCATCACGACTTCCCACTCCACCTCGAGAAAGCCTTAGGCACCCTCATAAAAGGACCCGCTGTCAACCTGGCACGTCACAGCTCGTGCATATATGGTTATGGAGCAACATCCTGGCGAAAGATTTCAGTTACTCCCTTGACCAGAGACCAACTACATCATCAGCCGACGGCAGCAGACCAGACCAGACAATGGACACCTATGTATATGTTAGGGTGAGATGGATCCAACCCATGGATCACCTTGATCCGCCCTTGTATCTAAGACACGTTACAAGTTAATTGAGAATTTTTTGAGCACATTAGTTCCCTCTTCTAGGTTTCTTTTACAGACTGTTCAAAATTTAAGGTAAACAAACAAGGGCCTTTTGTGCTGAGCAAACTATAAAATAACTGAAAATTTCAGCCAAATTTTAGACGATTAATAAAGCAAGTTAATGACAAAGAATTTTGTCTCAAAATAAAAGTCTTACTCCAAAAAAACTATAGGAATATTGTTACTGCTATGGGTACTGAAACTAACATCAACCTTTCACATGCAACATGACAATTTAGGCCAATGTGGTGAATTCATACGCAAGTTGCAAAACCCACCAGAAATGACATGTGCTCGTTTGCTCAAATGGCAACAATCATTGTCTGGGGTGTTCTATATCGCAACCATGCATAATTAATGCTTAGTTTAGCCCAAAATAGACGGATGCTTAATCATTGCTTCAGCGGATTATACACAAATGCTTATACTTGAACCAGCGAAACCTTTACCACATAAAAATACACAAATCTGGCAACATTGGTTCATAAGATGCAGGCATTATAACACAGTTTTACTAATAATTCACAGCACTGTTCGCCAACTATTCGAGTACGATTTGGTTTCAATTATATCTGACCGTAGCCGTAGCTTTAATTAAAACAATTAACATTTCAATAATGCTTAAAACGTACCCAACGCCTTGTAGCACCATCACTAGCGCCTGGCATCCCGGGTGTGGGCGGGTTCCCAGATGCCGACAACGCTAACAACGCGCTTGGTTTACTCGTAGCACTGGAGCTTCCGCTGCTCGAGCCGCTACCTTTCGACCCTGAGCCCGATGAGCCTGAACCACCCCGCGGCGTACCATACGGCTCGAAAGTTGTTACCTCAAGAAAACAATTCCGTCCAAGCGGCAACAGCTGTTGTAGCTCACGGAGAAAAATGTCACTCGTGCATTCGGGCCAGCTACACAGTTCTTTCTGAAATGAAAAAAACATTGCGCGTTGCTATTTTAGCTTCAATCAGAAAATTTGCTCAACATAGTGATTCCTCACGTATGTACACTGTCATGAGATGACCGAGACTTCGAATAAAACTAGAATGTGGGTCAATCAACGAGTGCTGCAGGACGAGCGATAGCCAACATGTTTTAACTTTACAATAAAACCGAAAGCTCTTAAAGTTAATACATTTTATGCTAGTATGTATACTGTTTTAAAATCCCGGAATCATGCATGGTTGGTTCAAAGGGAGAGGGAGAACCCAGGGAATATAGTACCATTATAAAAAAAGTACATCGATTATTAATACATTCACATCGATCAGTTCAATGTTTTCAGCAACCTCGAAAACCTTTATAAAACAGATGCAACTAATTATAGCATTAGATAAGAAATCACGAAATAATGCGTGGTTATGGTGGGTCCCAGGAGATCCAATTCTATACAAATGGACTAAATCCGTTATAGATACACGTGATGCACACCATCGTTTTCGGTAACCTCGAAAACATTTGCAATCACAAATGTCTCAGATCGTAGCATCAAATTGTAAACCACGAAACCATACATTGTTTAGCGGTGCTGGAATAATATCAGCGGGTAGTTGTACCATTCCAAACAGGGTACCCCGGTTAGAAATACATTCAGATGAAGCACTTCTTCGTAATCCGCATCCTCGGAAACTTTCATAACCATAGATGCAACAAAGGCACTGTGAGTGTGTGGAAGGGGTCGCAGGAGATGTAATAACACTCCAAAAAGAGTCAAGATACATTGAGTCAACTGAATCCGTTCAAAGTTTTAGGCAACCTCGGAAACTTTTATAACGATCATAATGGTGCTTTTTAACGATTTAAGTATTCTGGCAAAAAAGTTGAAGATATCGTCCAGGCGTTCAGCTTATATATGAATGCTCCGCTTTGAGATATAACTGAAAAACGTATTTTCTCTCGAATAGAAAGGTACCCTAATTAAAAGTGGTCTACCATACGGGTTACATGGATGATCCACACATGGGTTCCCGAGTGTATAAGCTACCATACGAACAAGACATCATGGCAATATCTTCATTTGTTCCTGAAGTATTTAATAAACGGACCGACAGCAGAACGGACATGGTAAAAATTTATCAGTGCGCATACAAATAAATGCTTACTCGATCCGCTCAATGTGCAAATAGCAGAACAACCTCTCATAAAGACTAAACTTTAGACGTTTTCACTAGTAAAACATCTGAACTAAAAACAACCCTCGCAGGGCGAAAAAGAAACTTGCTTGGGTCTTATCGCTAAGTACAATATTGACAAATTTCTCAAGAAATTACATAAAATTATAGAATTTTACTAACGCTTTACGAAACCCAGCACTGAAAATTACCCAATTAAGCTGTTACTAAAAAATGCTGAATCACATTACTGATTTTCAAATCTGTACTTTAGAGCACTATAAAGTGGGGACCATTTTGAGTCTAAAACATGGTATTATTGGACTACAAGAGCAAAGCAATAGTGGAACATCCAAAAATAATACTTGACCGTCCGCGATGTAGTATCTGCTACCATAATGCAAATGACATACACAAAATTAATTTAAGGGATCCAAGCACGAGCCAAAATAAAAATTTGTTCATGCTGGGGGCTAAAATAAGGTAACGCGGTTGTGGAGAATGGGGACAAGAAGAACATAATCCATACATGGACATCCTGATATCATATTATTAGACCTTCTGTCACCTAAGATTACAATATAAGTACTAACTTATAAATTAGTTTAAGTTAGTTTATGTCTACCCGAAATTAGTTTAACCGATATTTCAGGAGATGCAGCTGACGTCAGAATTTAGCAATTTTTCGGGTAAAGATATTGGTGACGGGAACTAGAATAGCAAAGATTAGAACTAGGCAAAAATAACTAAAAAAATACAAGACTTTCAACAAACTAGTATTTGTTACATAAAGATCAACTTCCTCTATTCAGAACGTAGTGAAACGTAGGGGAGATTGTGTGTTACAGGGGTGAAATCTTTTAAATTCCGTCTGTGTGTGTGACCGGCCATAAGGCGAGAACACCTTAACCGATTTTCACGATCTTGGGCTCATTCGAACCAGCATAGTCGATTTACAGTCATCTTCGAGCGTTTTTTGATTTGGGTCTAGTTCCGGGGCCAGGGGTGAAAATGTGGGTTTTTGCCCCATATTACCCCATTTTAGTACCCTTCACGGAAGCAAGGTTATTTTTATCTCAGCTATCGAAATTTCGTCTCTGGATGGTTTTATTTTATAGTAAAATGATAAATGCCGATGCCTCTTTTTTGGTTTTTCGATTAGAGCTCCGGTTTTGGAGTTGTGGGTTTGAGGTATGGCACCCTCATGGTTCTTCGTACCAAAATTATAAAATTTGTTCTGACGTCCTGGGTGGCTGAAAAGTTTCATTTGTGGTGTTCGGGCTTGGGACGCTTATTGCCGGTATTGATTTACTCTGCGACCCATGGTTCCATGGGTACGGGGGTATGACGTCTCATGGTTCGGGGTCAGAGGTCAAAATGAGGGTTTTTAGTACCCTTCACGGAGGCAAGGTTATTTTTATCTTAACTTTCGAATTTTTATATCTGGATGGTTTTATTTCGTAGTAAAATGATAAATGCCGATGCCTATTTTTTGTTTTTCGATTAAGGCTTCGGCTCAAGAGTTATGGGGTTTGAGGTATGGTGCACCAATGGTTCCCTGTCAAAAATTCAAAAATTTGTTCTGACATCCTGGGTGGCTGATGCTGAGGCACTTGAGGGCTTTCGGGCATGAGAAACTCATTACCAGTATTGGTTTTGCTCTGTGACCCATGGTTCCATGAGTACGGGGGTATGGCGCCCCCAAGGTTCGGGGTCAGAGGTCAAATTTTTCGATTAAGGCTCCTGTTCTGGATTTACGGGGTTTGAGGAATGGGGGTATGTCGCCCTAATGGTTCCTCGACCCAAAATTTGTTCCGACGTCTTAGGGGCTGATAAGTTTTGCCGTTTTCGGGCATAGGAACGGGCACGGGCTGCCGGTTTTGCTCTGCGACCCATGGTTCCATGGGTACCTCGGTTTTTTGCCCTATGGTTCGGGGTCACCTATGCTTCACTACGTTCTGCAATCTCGATAGAGTTACTTGTCATATTTTTATGGTTCCAAAATTTGGGTATTGCAGAGGTGTATAAGAGGGTATCATTATTTGTGCTGGAACAGCAAAAATTAATAATGCGGCTTAAGAAAAATAATACTAGACTTTCTACGACGTAGCATCCTTTACCGATGTATCAACTTAGGGCTCCAAAGTTTACCTAATAAATCTCTTTTTCGCTTCATTAATATAGATTAACAAACTGTATAAACACAACTTTTAATGATATACCTATACCTTAAGCTTTTTGCAGAAACTATTGTGCGCTTTCGTAATCTCTGCAGCTTCGTTTGCGACATCGGTTACGGAATGCACCAGAACGTGGTGAATGATTGTGCCCATCATATCAATAACGGTATAGTAAATTGCTCTGAAATACAAACCAGAACTGTGTACACCATAATGATATTTTGCTCAAAGTTGCTGAAAAAAATTTAATTACATTTGTATAATTATTCTGCTAAAGTGTAGCTTCATTTTAGGCGATGTCCATATATACACGCTTGCACAAACCCAAGTTGCATTATATTATTAATCGCAGAAACGCAGCTAGCGAATCGCGTACAGATTGCACTGAGCGTGCTAGAAGGAAATCTTGAAATTTTTAGTCTGTTGGCGTAACTCTTAACTATACAGACAACAATAATTGTTCATGCACCAAAAATAAAAACGAGTAGTAGGCTGGCGCTGATTAAGTCCGAGCAGTCAGCAGTTTAGGTTATTGCTTATAGTCTAAATTATGAGGTGTCATACAAACGTCGACACAAACTCATGCCGCCATTTTTCAAGAAACGTGCATCAAGATTGCTTATTATATGTCAAGGCTTCTTGGCGCCTGCAAGCCTAGAATTGCCTTGACTACTAGTATCCCGCGTGAGAGGGTGAAACGACGGGACCGTGGTTTCATTTTTTAGTTGTCATTTTGTGAATCAGCTATAACAGGTTGTGTTTGATGCATATGCCACCCTAAAACTTCTGGAACCTCGAACCAATTGAAAACCTAAAATGTCGTCCACCCTAAATCTATTGCAAGCAACAGAAAACGCATTAAGTTTTCATAAAACGCATTAAGTTGTCATGCTGGTCTCCAGATAACCAAACGATCGTATTCAGCATGCAGAAAATCTTACATTATGGACCATTCTTGATGCACTGCACGCAATACATGCCTAAACTAGTAACTCTATCGAAAAGTCTAATCTAAAGTCTATCTATTGTTGAACGTAGTGAAGCATAGGTACACCTACGACTTTTGCATGCACAGCCAATCAGCTCTCAATAGCATACGCCGATATGCTATATGTGGATATCACACAATACCGCATAAGTTAGAACAAAACTAACACCGGTAGTAAGTTTCCCATGCCCCAAAGCCCCCAAGTGCAGGATATCAGCGTCCCAGGACGTATATAACAGTAAAATTAGGAATTTTGGGTCGATGAACCATGGCTGCGCCATACCCCCGTATCCATAGATCGCGGAGCAAACTCAACACCAGCAATGAGTTTGTCATGCCCGAAAATCTTCAAGTAAAACTTTTCAGCAGCCCATGACGTCAGAACAAATTTTCGAATTTTGAGTCGAGGAACCACGAGAGTGCCATACCTCAAACCCCATGAACCGGAGTCTTACTCGAAAAATAAAAAAACAGGCATCACCATTTATCATTTAACTATGAAATAAAACTAAGCAGAAAAAATCGAAAGTTAAGATAAAAATAACCTTGCTTCGGTGAAGTGTACTAAAATGAGGTAAAAAAACTTTATTTTGCTCTATTACCCCGAACCTTGGGGGCTACGTACCGCCGTACCCATGTAACCATGAGTCACAGAGCAAAACCTACACCAGCAATGAGTTTCCCATCCCAAAAACCCAAAAGTGGACCTTTTCAGCCGCCCAGGACGTCAGAACAAATTTTCTAATTTTGGGACGACGAACCATGAGGGTGCCATACCTTAAACACCATACCTCCAAACCGGAGCCTTAATCGAAAAACAAAAAAGAGGCATCGGCATTTATCATTTTACTATGAAATAAAACCACCCAGAGAAAGAAATTCGAATGTTAAGATAAAAATAATCTTGTTTCCGTGAAGGGTACTAAAAACCCTCATTTTGACTTCTGACCCCCAACCATGGGGCATCGTACCCCCGTACCCATGGAACGGGTCGCAGAGCAAAACCGGCACCGGCAATGAGTTTACCATGCCCGAAAACCCCCAGGTGAAACGTATCAGCCGCCCAAGACGTCAGAACAAATTTTCAAATTTGGGGTCGAGGAACCATTGGGGCGCCATACCCCGTACCTCAAACCCCATAAATCCAGAACCGGAGCCTTCATCGAAAATCAAAAAAGAGGTATCGGCATTTATCATTTTACTGTGAAATAAAACCAACCAGAGAAAAAAATTCGAAAGTTACGCTAAAAATAACCTTGTTTGCCGCGAAGGGTACAAAAATGGTGTGAAAGCGCTCATTTTGACCTGTGACCCCGAACCAAACGGGCGCCAAACCCTTGTACCCATAGAACCATGGGTCGCAGAGTAAAACCAATACCGGCAATGAGTTTCCCATGCCCGAAAACCCCCACGTGAAATTTTTCAGCCGCCCAGGACGTCAGAACAAATTTTAAAATTTTGGGACGAGAAACCATGAGGGTGCCATACCTTAAACCCCATATATCCAAAACCGGAGCCTTAATAGAAAAACAAAAAAGAGGTATCAGCATTTATCATTTTACTATGAAATAAAACCAACCAGAGAAAAAATTCGAAAGTTACGATAAAAATAACCTTGTTTCCGTGAAGGGTACAAAATGGTGTAAAAACCCTCATTTTGACCTCTGACCCCGAACCAAGCGGGCGCCATACCGTTGTACACATGGAACCATGGGTCGCAGAGTAAAACCAATACCGCCAATGAGTTTCCCATGCCCGAAAACACCCAAGTAATACTTTTCAGCCGCCCAGAACGTCATAACAAATTTTCTAATTTTGGGACGAGGAACCATGAGGGTGCCATACCTTAAACCCCATAACTTCAAAACCGGAGCCTTAATCGAAAAACAAAAAAGAGACATCGGCATTTACCGTTTTACTATAAAATAAAACCAACCAGAGAAAGAAATTCGAATGTTAAGATAAAAATAACCTTGCTTCCGTGAAGGGTACTAAAAACCCTCATTTTGACCTCTGACCCCCAACCATGGTGCGTCATACCCCCGTACCCATGGAACCATGCGTCGCAGAGCAAGATCGGCACCGACAACGAGTTTACCATGCCCGAAAACCAACAGGTGAAACTTATCAGCCGCCCAAGACGGCAGAACAAATTTTCACATTTTGGGTCGAGGAACCATTAGGGCGGCATACCCCTGTACCTCAAACCCCATAAATCCAGAACCGGAGCCTTAATCGAAAAACAAAAAAACAGGCATCGACATTCCTCATTTTACTATGAAATAAAACCATCCAGAGAAAAAAATTCGATAGTTAAGACAAAAATAACCTTGCTTCCGTGAAGGGTACTAAAATGGGACCACAAAACCCACATTTTGACCCCTGACCCTGGAACCAGACCCCAAATCAAAAAACGCTTGGGGATGTACACGGTAAATCCACTATGTCGGTTCGAATGAGCCCAAGATCATGAAAATCTGTTAAGGCGTTCTCGAGTTATGGCCGATCACACACATACACACGGAATTTAAAAGATTTCACCCCTGCAAAACACAATCTCCACTACGTTTCACTACGTTCTAATTATACATATCACCGCTCCCCGAAATTAGCCGGAATCCGACTTTCGATTTTTTGCCGGAACCGGAACCTGGTCTTATCAATAAAGCAAAATTAAAAAAGTATTAATGAGTTTATTGCTTTTTGGGGTGATTAATGGGCAAATATGGTCATATTACCAGTTAATCAAGACGGTTTTATTGCTTTAAAAGTATGTTGGGTGCTTTGCTACCTCTGTGAGGTGCTGCATGGGCCTATAAATGCAAAACTATGGTAACAAAATTGTGAAATTTTGACATTTTTTGTTCCACGCTTGTGAGAAGGAGCTACTAATGTGCTGAAAATTACAGCCACTGATTCTCCTAATGTACTGCAGGTGTATTGTCTTCCTGTGCATTTAAAACTGGTTTAGAAAGCTTAATGTCGAACCCCAAAATACACAATAAACACAGACTAGCCACGCTTTTCCAAGCCCCAGTTGCCACCATCGAGGGGATTACTACTGTTACACAGTTCTCAGCAATATGAAATACTCGCAGATATGTTGTGGTCTCACAAGTATAAAATTTGACTGATAAAGACACATTTCGCAGTATAGTTTCTCGGCAGTTATTAAGCAGGAACAGCTGCGCAGTAAATCAAATAACGACATAGTTAACAAATCCTAGACTAATGAGCCCTTACTTCCAAAATCATAAATAATTATGCTAATGTTTGATCAATTAGCGTTATTTCTTTGTGCTTTGTGCTTTTATGCTTAGTAGAGGTCGACGAACGTGTGTTGGTAAACTAAAATAGCTAACCAAAGCTATCTAAGCGAGAAAAAATACAAAATATATTTATTTTTTACATTATGAAATAGCATCAAGAATATTGTTTCAGTTATGATTTAGCTTGTTAACTAATTTTGTCTGGAAATGAAAATTTTTATTACAAAATACGTTACAGAAATATGCAAAGAGCCAGTTGCCATCCATGACGTATATATGTATATACATATATGTATATCAGGGAATAACCGGAACCGAAATTTACCGGAACCGGAACCAGCAACCGGAACCGTCCATTTAAACCGGATCCGGAACCGGAATTCCGGTTACTCCCTAATGTATATATACGTATAAAGATACATAATAATGTACGTATATGTATACCAGGGAGTAACGGAAATTTCCGTCGAAAATCGTTTTAAGATTGCGGCAAAAACCATACCGGAACCGGAATTAAAAATTGTCCACATTTTTTGCTTCATGTTTCACTAGTGTCTAAAGAACGCTGCCACTCTAACGAAACTTCGACGTACCCAAGTTTTGTCGCCTGAACAACACCACTTGTAAGAAGCTGAGTAAGCAGCAGAGCCCACTGATCGATATTGTTCGGTTTGCAGACGTTATCGAACATTCCACCAACCTTAATAATAAACTGTACAGTACGCGACACAATAAAAATGTTGTTCCGTAGGCCACACAGATTGAAACTATCGCAAATACAACATCTCATGAATGACTGGTTGAACTTTTACAGTTAAAGTAATCAGTTAGTTAATATCTTTGCAGTTAACGGCTCCATGCCCCATAATAACAGAAAATTATTTCTACAATTATTGTTAGTAAATGAGAATGTAGTTTAACGTAACTTATGTTTATTCTTCTTCTGTTCAATTTTAAAGTAAATTAAACAATAAAATAGCAAATATTAGATCAATCCATAATGGAATGTTAAACATTTTATCAACAAGATATAAGGAAGGCGTGGTCGCGTTATTGGTGCATATAATTAATACATAGCTTTTATAATAGAACATCGACAACAACCAAATCTAACGCAACTACCTACAGCTTTAATGTTGCAAGAAAATAATTTTAACCTATGTGCTATGTATTTCCGTTGAATTTACCCTTGGCACTACCAAACAAACAAGTTTAATCTCAATAATTCGTCAACTTAGAGGAACATTAACGCGCATTCAGTTATCGCAATTCTCCGATCGAGCTATTCCATAATTCGGAAGAACTGCCAGGCAAGGATTGATGGAAGTGTTGTCGATTCTTGTCCTGACTACGACCGGGCCCCACATCATGTCCTGCACTTGTTCGCGTGCCCGGCGCACCCAACCACCTTAACTGTCGATAGTCTGTGGGCCCAACCATCGCTCAAATCCTGAAGCTCGATGGCGAAAGTGCTCAAAACTGATCTGTCTACGCCGTGGTGGAGCTATGATCATCATTGCAATTTCACGCATCGATTAGAGGATTGTGATAGGCCCAGCATTATGTAAAAATAATTTCAAACAAAGATTTTGATACAATCATTGCATTACCTATAAATCGGCTGACTCTGCTAATTTTTTTCCATCACGGCGCATTGAAAGCTCAATGTAAAAGCATTTGCGCATGTATGAGTCTTTTAAGAAGTGAAAGAATCATGTTTCAAGATAAAGCAAGCCCAAATTTTACTGATGTCATATGTATATCTATTCTCTGCACAGAATGAAATAGTACTTGGCAGACTGTCAACTGGGGCTCCACCTTCCATAAGGGGAACGAGAAATACAGTGACGGACAAGAACCAATGCATAAAAATATAACGCGAAACGCGAACAAAAGTAAACTCTAAAACGTTCGTTTGGAAACGAACTAAACCACAAACGAACGTTCTAACGTTCATGATTTTTGTGCATATCTGTACCCGAGAATTTCCCCACGTTAACTATGGTCCCTCCATGGATCCACCTGTTTGGATCATACAATTACATTTTATTGTACTGCGATGTCTTTACAAATTTAGTTGCTTTTGTTGTTATGTGTGTTATTTTGCCTGAAGTATGCGTCTTTCGCCAGGCCTAGTTCATTTTACTCTGGACTTTTTTCGATAATAGGATTATAGGATATAGGATTAGTGAACAGGTTAATAATGTTTAATGGGTGCCAATCATCATTAGCCGATGTTTTCGGAAAATCAGTTACTCCACAGTCCTAAGTAGATATTTCTTTTTTTGTGAAAACCATGATGAATTATGAAGAGTCTAAATAAAAGTAGTGTGGTATTATTTCTTATAATCGTTTTTATGAGTCCGGTTATTCTGATGTCATCTGAATTACCCGTGCTGAAGCCATAATGTACCTCCGGGCCATGACATTGGACACAACTGAAATCCTGCGATAACCTGAAAACACTAAGGGCAGAAATTCCGTGGACATTCTTAAGGAACCGGTATGGCTCAAATTTTTAAAGGATATTATGACTTCAGAAGGAATCGATATCACAATAGACCAGTACAGCCATAACCTAGGAGCCAAATCTATGTAAATTCTAGTTAGAAAGCCTATTTAATATCATAATCGTACGCTGCTTTAAACATTTTGCGAATCAATCCCGACTTTCTGATGGATCATCCACCGCTTTATTGTCTTTGTTAGTTAGTTTTAAACGCTTAAAATGTGTATAAAGGTGTATATCTAGAAGGCCAAATCAGTAAACTACAGTTATTTGTAACGCTTTAGTATTGAATGGCTCAATCGTGATAATTCATAACTCATTGAACGGGGCTACCCTAAGCTTGTACACAATCTAGTGTTCGCAAAAACGTGGAACCATAAAATACCAACATCATTACTGTGTACAATGTAATTAGCTGCTTTATTCAATAATGAATTTACTCCATTCATGTGTCACTTTTTCAGCGCACCAAAACTTTAGCGGTGCGAAATTACAGTAATGATGGTAAACCTTACAGTCTAAACGGAAATTCAAAAGAATACTTTAATAAGCCATTAAGGCACAAAACGTTGCGTCACTTAGTTGGGCAAACAGTTTTTATCTCCACGGTGAGACATGGTGCCATGAATAAATGTACAGTCGCGGCCAGAAATATGTGCAATCGAAAACGATCGAAATCTCAATCGATCGAAAATTCGTTTAATCGCAAGATCGAAATCGATCGAAATTTCGTTTAATCGCAAAAAATCGAAATTTTAAACTTTTGAAATTTATCTAATCGCGCGAAAATCGAAAGCGATCGAAATCGAACGAAATTTCGTTTAATCGAAATCGATCGAAATTGTGTTTAATCGAAATCCAAATCCATCGAAATTTCGTTTAATCGAAATCGATCGAAATTTCGATCGATTATTTTGCACTTATTTCTGGCCGTGACTGTATAACCAAGTAAATGAAACTTGAGGAATAAAGCTTTCTAGATAATCTAACGGAAGATATTGACACCACCGAAACCACCAAATGAAAGCAGACTCTGATTAAAGAAGAAAAAATTAAAAACACTGTCCAAATTTATGCCCTATAAAAACATACCAAACAAAAAACCCACAATACCCGACCTTTTGCTGAATGAACAGTGCAACAGCTTCACTAAAAAGTACCTACCAAGTTCAACCGCAGCCGAAGGGCTTCACGAAGTTCACGACCCATCTGCCGGGTGTACAGCTGGCAGATATCCTAAAAATAATTATGACATGTATCAAAATAAAAATCCAATAGAAATAATACAATGTTTAAAGTTACTATTGTTCGGGTATTATATCTTTCTAAAAACTCAGTGCTCGCGACATACAGTTGGAGTAGTTGTGAAATGACACAAAATTTTCTTGCTAACTAAGCCAAAGCTACAAGACTGTGCTGAAAGGTATTTACATTCTCATAATTGTGGTATAGCCCTGGCCTGTCCATAGTGAGGGGGGGTGGGGGGTACAGGCCAGGACAGTTTCACTTTCCAAATCCCCCCATGTTCGTGAGAGTTTCCCCCATGTCCGCCCCCCCACTCGGCCGAAACCCCCATGTTCAACTAATTCTAAAAATTTTTTATGTCTGAAAATTTATGTTCTTTGTTTGCAAATTGTTTTTTAAACATTAATTTCCACTTTTATAATGCTAAAACATTGTTTTTTAGCTTAAAAGTACGTTCACAGTAGTAAAAATGCATGAAAATATGGAAATATTTTGTATTTTTAAGCAAAATTTATCCCCCCCCTTTTGAAATTTCCCCCGAGAATGAACATGGGGCCCCCCGAAGTTTCCCCCCACTTTTCAGAGGGCTATGGACAGGCCAGTAACCTTCGCTCCAAAGCCAATGCATTTCCAAAACAAAATTCCATAGTAAATTGTATGTCTACAAGCTTCCAAATTGATAAGGTTATTTCTGTTATAACCAAACATATATACATAGGTGTTATAACATGTTTCCGATTCATAATACCACAGTCATACAAACATAAAGTAAACCCACCACAATATACATGGAACAGGATATAAACTTCGAAATGTGTCAGAGCGATTCGATGTCGGAATTTTAGTACAGTGACCAATCAATACAATATTCAATTTATATAGCAACCCTTCTGAATCATTTTCAAAATCCACGATATGGATTACTATTATGATCATGAAATTTTAAGTAAGAAATTACAACAAAAATATTAAGGTTTTATATTTTTAGGTTGGAAACAGTTATATAAACCCATCACTGGGTTTATAGGTCCTTCCGATCCTTTCGTAGAAATTTGAACACAGCAACAAAAACATCTTAGGACATATGATATAAAGGTTTTTGCTTAACTTGCGCTCGAAAATTTTCGTTTGATAGTTTACACAGTTACGACCAAAATTAAGTGCACACAAAGTCGAACGGAAATGAAACTGACGGATTTTCGTCTAAACTAAGTTTGTTAAAATTAAATGCAAGTTAACATTTTTATTAAATTATTTTTTAACACGACCGAAGTTCGCTAATTAATCGCAAAACGATCGATTCTCGTTTAAACGAAAGTGCACGAAATCAAACGAAATTTCATTAGATTTTGGAGCACATAGTTCTGATTGTAACGGCACTTAGCTTTAATGAGCAGCGGGTTACAAGCTTTGCACGCAAATGTGGCTAATAACCTAAACATTGCTTCACCAATACTGTAAAAACTATAAGACGAAATCAGTTTCTCGACACCAACATTGAAAATTTAGGTGCCGCCAGCTACTATGTATTTTACACGGGGTAGACTTGAAAGAATTCCGGCGAAGCCCAAGCTGGGTTATTTTCCATTTATATTTAATGAATTTTGCTACAGAATGTCAAGAACCAAACCAACATAGTTTAATAGCACGAGTAATTTCGCATCACGGTACATTTCACTGAATTAGAAATCGTTCACAATTATATTGTAACCGCCTTAACCGGGCACAGATATTAGAAAATTATGATTGTATTACCTCTCGTGCGAGCTGCACATAGTCTTGCAAATGCTTTAAAAGAGAACTTAGCAATGCATCGCGTTGGTCCTCTTGTGCCCGAAGACAGGTTAGAACCAAACACAGGAACGGTTGTTCTGACGAAAGCCAAACGCTAAAAAATAAATATTAATACATCGCCCAGGGGCAAACTGCAGGCAGTAACGCAGGTTGTGTCGTCTTCGCTATACTAGGCCAAAGCTTCAGCCTTATCCTAACCTACTGGCTTTTTTAAAGTGGGGGTGATGGGTCTCTGGTATTTTTTGGTGCCGTCTGGTAAAAACGGATGCTTATGCCCCCTGCAAAATTTTTAACTTCCGCCTCCCCCGTAAAAAAGCTCCCTGCTGACATATAAGACTGACAACATATTTCACAAAAACCCCTTTCCGAACTTAAAAATTGGACTAATTTATTAGAAAAGTTGCCAATAGACGTTTTTGCACCGTTTAGAAGCTATTTATTAACAATTCACTGAAAAATAATAGACTTTGAAAATTTTTAAATTTCGAACCCCCACCCCTAGTTCACAACTCTTAGTAGTATCCAGAGCCCCCGGTTCCGAACCAGAAAGGCTCCCATTCATGCCCCTCCCCAAATTTTCAGCGAATGAAGGAGCCAAACATAAATTTCTTATTATGAGCAATATGCTAAGCCTGGCGCGCCCCAATCCTACGGCCTATGCTGTTTTTGTCGACAAAAACGCTACTATTTTGATATAGCAACTACCAAAGCGACGAAATATGAAGCGAGAGGTGCTAGTTTACGTGGAATGATGGGCAGCTACATTCAATCGAATGCAGTTTATGCAAGAGTGCGCATAGTGAAAACATTAACATACAATTGACGGAAGATGGAAAACCGCTTCAGCAGTCACATCAATCGGCAAAGTAACTAAGCATTCTGAGCACATTAGCTTTCTGACAGTCCTGTACGGTACTAGAATACACAAGCAATGTATTGTGAATAATAATATTATATCCCGTGCATTACCACATTATGTCTGGGTCAATATACTAAATTAGAAACTATATTTAGCCAATGAATGCAAAGCATGTAAGGAAACTTACGTATAGCTAGTTGTAATAATTTCTTTGGATGGTATGGAACACTTTAAACGTCTTGAAAGTATAAATTTTAATGACCAAACTTTGCCGGCACATAGATGTTCATTATTTTCGGAAACCTCTATTTAATAATCCAAAAATAGTAGTTTTGCACCTCAAGATTATGATCGAATTTTATACAGTACCTTTTGATAGCATTGCCATTTTTATCGCGACGCGTCGGCACTTCCAACACGTGCGCTGCTTCCTTTAGAACACGGGCCTGCACAGAGCCAGGTAGTTGTGACATCAAAGGTGCAACCAACCACACAGCGTCAATTTTGTCACAGCTAAAAACAAAATTAAATAAGGTTTCCGTAGCACATTTAAATGCGACCAAAATGTATTAGTTAAGCAAATATGATGTATTAATCCAGTGAAAATTAATTTAACCAAGCGAAAGATTCCTCAGTTGCTATTGCTGTTTATATCGGAACACTGAGTCCTTGTGAGCATCCCAGAAAAACGAGATCACTCCACGGATTTATCTCGCAGTACCGACTCCTAATTAGGAACGCGCTGCCTCACACGGCTTGTTCATCAGATGGCACAATATATTAGCAATAATATATTGGTTGTATTTCAGTATGAGCTAAAGACTAACAAGTCATCTAAATTACGTAATCGCACACGAGAACAAGTGTTAATCGCTCGGAGTAGTACGATCTTGTTCATCATATTCGATGTCGTGATGGACTATGTATACATGTAAAAATTATTTCTGACAATACGAATAAATTGCGCAGTGAGACAAACAATATGCTGCTTACACCATGGTTGAGCGTTTCGGCACCGAGTGAAATTACATATTCACTCAAAATTCATCACCTTGATGATAAGAAAAGCTACTGATTATTTATTTGATATTCTTATATGATATAAGGAGACGATGTGATTGGCACTGATACAACACACCCATCTGTATCAAGGCTTAGAATTACTTTCTAACTTTGTACCGAGCATTCTCATTACAGTTTACAACGGCAATATTTATGCGTTTTTTTCATATTAGTCGTGCTACTGCAATAATTAACCAAGATAACTTTACTGATGTATGTAATTGCTCACGTTTCTTTCTGCTGTGTATCATTCTACGTTTATACTATCAATATTATAGTTTCTATGCAGCCAATATTGTTTCAAACGTAGTGCAGAAACCGCCATACACTAAGATTAGTTCGACTTATCTCCAAGGCGGTGAATTCTAAACGTTGAATATCTAATTGAGTGATGTATTACAGCTTATTGAGTACTAGTTTAAAAATTAGTCGAACATCGGTCATCTTGCTTGAATAGTTAAGGAGATAAATACTCGCTTATTGCTTATTTATGACTAACAATGTTCAATTAAATAGATGGTAAATTGCTCTATACAATGATACCAATAACATCCATATATAACTCGAGTGGCTGCGGAAATATTGCCGTTTTCGGGTTTAGGGTCTCATGTGGCCCATTCAAAAACCCGTTCTGCCACAAATCCTATTCTCAAAGAGCTGCTCAAAAAGCACTATATATTCTTATAGAGGTTTATCAGCAACAAAATGAGCCCACTTTGACTGAGACCTGGGATGGTTGTGAAGATACAATAATTGACATTTCCGACCGGTAGCCCTTCGACCCGGTTTTCGGGACGAAGGTGTTGGAACATGGCTTCGCGCATAACCAAAAACAGGAAAACACGGATCTCAAGCTTTCATATGAGCTATCATGCAAATCAATCCGCTCAGCCAAAGTTAATTTAATAAAAACCTAATAACGGACATTGTCAAATTTCCCCACTATCTGCTAGTCGAAATTTCTTCGCCTCACTGGTTTCACTTGCTATAGTCATAATTCAATAACCTCAGTAGCAGTATTATAATTTAATAATGAGCTGAGCAGAGCAAAATATAGTTTTTTTAAATTGCAACAGCAAGAGCTGGATTTTTTTATTCAAAACAATATTAAAACATTTTAAAATCTTAGGCTTCGAGAAAAGAAGAGAAACCTTAGTTAAAATAGAATTTTTTTGTTTTATATCGAAGTCGCTTAAAAAGAATTTTTGATTCCCATTGAAACAAAAAAGCTAAATCCATTCACAGCAAGCAAGGTTGTGTCATATAAGAAAACACACCATTCCAATCTCAGCAATAAACAGAAATACAACGCAAAGGTCGTACCGCCCAATCATGCACCATACCATTAATCCAAAAGTTTGTCAGAATGAACTATTTTGCCTCTGAACAAATGAAGGTAAGTGCCCAGCCTTCTTTTCACACGCAAAAATATTTAACAAAAGAAATTTATTGTGCAGCAACAGTGTCCAATAACATAGCAATGTTAGAACAATTTGATATTTTGTAAAAGGTGGACTCGAAATTTGTTGCTTACTGACCTAGAACATGACTCAGATGAATATTACTAATTTAGTAACTAACTATACGGGCTTTGGAACTATACTCAATAATGTAGATATATAAAAATCGTACTGTATTGTAGAAAATATGTACTTGTTATTGCACTTATTTAATTTGAATATCCGAATTCGTTTCACAACATCGAATAAAATGTAACCAGTATAAGCAGAAATGTAATCAATATGTACCGATATCTACACAGTCAGGTGCGTCGCTAGAAATTAAACTCATCGGATACGTTTCTGCGTCATGACTTCCAGAAATCAACACATTCCACGGCGGTACATTAAAACAACCGTTTCCTATTCCTAACAAAAACGCTCAACATAGACAAAAGCGACAGAAGTAATTGAATTATGAGTAAGTGAGTGAAACGAGCGAAAGCGAAGAATTCTTACTAGCCAGGAGTGTGAAAATTTGGCAGCATCTGTTTGTGGGTTTTTTCGTGTGACATGCATAAATCAACTTCTGATAGCCAGATCAGGTTTTGCGATACCTCATTCAAAAGCTTAGAATCTCTATTTGTGCCCTTTACAGGGAAAAACCTAGAGGACCCAAAAACTAAGTCCAACACCTTCCCCTCAAAATGGGGTCTGAAAGGGCCCAGGTAGGCTAGCTGGGCGTTCCACCAAAATAAGTTATGAGTCATATTTCGACAACCACCAATGTAATCTGGCCGGATTTGGGCTCATTTTGTTTAGAAAGTTTAGTTCTATAAAGCTAAGTAGATGTTCTTGTTGCCGAGGTCACCTACGCTCCAGGCTTGGGTCAAAATGAGTTTTAAAATGGACCCTTGGGACTCCCGAAAACACTAAATTGGTTATATCTGCTTTGGTGCTGAGGCAATTCGGCTAAGATTGGGCTCATTTTTATTCAGAACGCAAAGCTCTATATAGCTCTATACGCTGTGTTGCTATTAACCTCACCTATCGAGCAGGGTTGGGTAAAGACGGTTTATACATGGGCCCCTGGGACCCCGACAACACCAAATTAGATATATCTCCTCAGCCATTGGACCGATATGGCTAAGATTAAGCTCATTTTGTTCAGAACGCAAAGCTCTATACGTTGTGTTACTATTGACTTTACCTATCGAGCAGGGTTGGGTAAAGATGGTATATACATGGGCCCCTGGAACCCCGAAAACACCAAAATGGATATACCTCCTAATGCAATGGCCCGATTAGGCTAATATTGGGCTCATTTTGTTCAGAACGCAAAGCTCTATATAGCTTTACACGCTGCGTTGCTATTGACCTTACCTGTCGAGCAGCGTAGAGTTAAGATGGGTTGTAAATCTGCCCTTGGGACCCCGAAAACATTAAATTGGCCATATTTCCTCAAAGACTAAATGGACTCAACCACGCTTGGGCTCATTTCGCACAAAGAACAAAGCTATATATTGCTATATGTGGTCCTCTACTATTTGAATTTTGTTTTGTATCTTTGACTTTAATGAAACGTATTTTCCTAACTTTTATATACACTCAGAATTCACATTCTAGGCCATGAAACAAGTCCCTAGTTATTGATAAATCTATTAAATATCACTGAATTTGTTCCACGACGTCTCAACTTCGTATCAAAATATGTTTGATGGTAGGTTATAGTGGTGCTAACGAGCGTGTTTGAGTCGTATTCGGGGACAGGTAGCGATTAATTTAAGTAAGGTTTCTGTTTCATCTTCATTGACTCAAAATTAAGCGATACTAGATTTATTACTTTAGCGGTCCACAATGCATTTGCTGTATCGGCTGATGCTGCGATCGAACTTGAAATATATCCAGACATGTTTTTGCAATCATCTCAACCACTCGATTGTATTCCGGCTGATTCTTAAATTAATAACGTAAATACCTAATATTAGTTGGAACCAAAAATTATGACACGCTTGTTCTTTGAGGAATTTGTTACCAAAATTTTTGAAAAAGTGAGTAAGTCAGCAAAAATTGTCTATCTAAACGCAAATTTAGAGTTTCAAATTAAAACACAGTACGGGAAGCTAGAATGTCGTTTCCTCTCACTAAATTTTTATTTTTACGAATGGAACGCAGATAGCTACCTGTCTGGGTCGGCGAATTTTGATCTGCTACGGCGACTGCCGCCAAATGTTCACTTGCACTGTAAACAATCTTGCCGCAGAAAAAAACTCAACCATTTCTGACCATTCACTTTAAAAGGTATAAATTAAAACAACTCCTAAACAAAGCCATGTGTAACGTCAGAACATAAAAGCAGGGCCTGCTGTAGTATGGGAGCCCTCCGAACCGGGATGTGAAGGACCCCCAAGCTATGGCGTGTACCCAAACGGAACTGCGGTGTAAGGGTTCCCATATTTAGACATATCATAGCAGATCCACCCGCGAGAGTCGAAGACGTGCGCAATATTTTTGGTAAATTGGTAAAAAAATTAAGGAAAAGATTTATCAAAATTGAAGAAAAGTAAAAACCTTTCAAATGATTAAAAAAATAAAAAATGTGATAGACCCCACGAATGCGAGTGCTCCCCGGACAGGGTAGTGAGGTCCTAAGGGCAAGCAATTTCTACAATCTACTATCCCGGAAGTGCAAATATCACGGTATTTATGCTAGATTTTTGCAAGAAAAAAGGCGGCTAAGCACTCAATGATACCGTATTATCCAAAAGAGACACCTCACCCACCCTACCTCTGCCCCGGTGACCCCTAACATATTTAATACCACAATTTTTCGTTTTTGCACATTCTGCCAAGGCATTGTAAAATTTCTGTAAGGTTCCACAGCTTTTGATAAAATTTTCCACGCGCTTGAGCGTGCGCAGGTAATGAAAGCTCTCAATGAGGGTGTAAATATGGTTTGCGGTGATAATTATATCCTGGGATCCATTAGAAAGAGAAGCACCCCTTTATACAGTCGCAGCCAAAGATAAGTGTAATCCAAATCGATCGACATTTCACAATTTTGAAATTTATCTAATTTCGCTAAAATGGAAAACGACCGAAATCGAACAAAATCAAAATTGAAGTCCATTGAAATTTCGATCGATTATTTTGAACTTATATCTGATCGTGATTGTAGATACCCACGATATAAATGATGTTTGTAAGTCATTGCCTTGACCACTATTTACGGCCTCACCACTCTTGTTAGGGGTCAGGGCTGACCCTAGATTTCTGACACCTAGTCTCAGAGGCCTAAAAATTCCCGGTTATGTGTTTATTTTCATTTGCAAAGACTGCTATCAAAGAACCATTTCAAGTCAAAGATGCTTTTCGATTTAACCAAATCAATATGACATCGTCTCCTAATTGGGAATGGTTGGTTCGATTTGTCTGAAATTTTTACACTTTAAAATGCAGCGACGAACCTATGCCAGATAGTATCTGTACCTATGTCTATTTCAAGCCGATAGTCATGTCGGAGTAAAATTTCTTATCACGCTATAACATGAAATAAGAGTTAACGTTTATATAACTGCAGTATCGCTTAGTTAAGCTTCGAATTGGCTATATTTTTTACAGTTCAGCTATAAGTTTTGGCGACGGCATACTATGTGCCTGACCCAGAAAATATTTCGCACCTATAAATAGGCAACTCGGAGTATTACTTCTTACATGCTAAAACGTTAATTAAAGCTGCAGTTTTATAACTGCGGGTTGGCTGAGCTAATCAACGATGTGCCTAAAATTATACATCGTTGGGTATAACGTTTGCAATGCTCAGCTAAACAAAGCATTGTGCTATAAGAAAGTGAACTGAATTTGACTGGTACCTTATGCAATTTAACAATAATTTTGTTCATATATTTGCATTTTATACCAATAATACCGTTACACAGCAGACTCTGCCAGAAATGACTGCTGTTTGCTTGAAAACCATTCTAATGTATTCGGCATCTCTTCAAACAGTGCTCGATAGTAGTATGTGGCCGTGAAATGTAATAGAACGTCTAAATGAAAAATATAAATAAAACAAAAAATCTGTTAAAATATAGCACAAAATGATAATGTTCGATGTTCGCTCGAAGCCCGACAGTCATTTCTGGCACAAATAGTAATTAGCTTTTTTAATAATAAATCAGTTAAGGCAACGGAATACTATTATTTTTATTCGCAAAAATACTTTAATTTAATGTTACTACTTGTTGTTGCTGTTTGATCGTCAACTGAAGCTGAAGCAACGAACTTCGCAAATTCCACAAATCCAACTGCCGCACAATTTTCACAACCATTTCCTTTTGTTGCTTAAACGACGACGGCTTACCAGATTCCGATGTTACAGTAACATTGGTCTGGGCTGATTGACTAGGAGTTCCCGGGCCCGTAGAACTTTGGACATTAATTGTCTTAGTCGCTCCGCCTACTGGCCCACTCCCATCATTAACCGCATGAGTAACTCCATTTGGCAGGCTACAGCTAGTTCCTACCGCACTGCCTGATGTGTTACTAGGGTTAGTTTGACAGACTGGGGGCACACTCTGGGGCCCTTGTATTGAGTGACTTGAGGAAGCAGGCGAATCTGCATATGAACTAGCAATGGAAGCGGCCAGACTTGGTATCGAAGTCTCTAAAAGACCACTTGCTCCGGTAGTTCCGCTGCTTCCAGGTGCCAAGACACTACCACCAACGGCTGCAGGTGTACCGCAGCCTGAGTTGTTTGCAGTGTTTGTTGCGTTTGTGTGGCCACCACCAGCATTACGCGTCGAGTTTGCAGCATTACCACCATTTGGATAATTCTCATCGTTACCAGTTAGAAGACTTAAGAGCTTTGAAGCCTAAAATCATAAATATCATTTATACTTCATCGGACATAAGACATATTATCACAAAGCCACCGGATATAGAGTACTCGCTATTACTGTCTGCGGATAGCTCGCAACTTAGGAAAACACAAAATTTAGTTTGTTTTTGTCCGCTCGCCGCGCGCTTGTTGTTCGCTAGCTAGTAAGGTGACCGTCAATGTGGAAGGTACCGTAATATATGTACAAACAACCAGTTTATATAAGCGTTGCGAAAAAAGCAATTTCTTTTCTAACGCAAGCATCAGTACTGAACACAGAGTTAGACAACTAAGATGATAGATACTAAGTTTGTAACTATATACTCGCGTTACAACTATAATATTTGATGTCGTTAAAACCATTCGAAAGATCATATATCCACGGTTGTAAGTGTCCTCGTGAGAACAGTATATCAAAGCTGCCTACACTGGACTAAAATCCATATTTCAAAGTTATATAAACAGCAAAATGGCAACCCTATAATTAAACAGCCCACATTAACAAGAATGTCACTAAGTTTAGGTGGAGCTGCTTCGGCAAAAAATTTCGGAATACCAATAGCTTTCAATAATTAATGCGCAAATGACAGTTTAGAGGACGATCCTATGAAAGCGTGCCAAGGAGACACTATGACTACGTGCTCAGTTGAATATAGTGTACATACACCCACAAACCACAATGCTCTCAGCCAGCACGGCAATATATTTGTGCGGCACTGTGTACCGGCATAAAATTTTGAGGACTGGCTCAGAATATTGAGGATTTTGGAGTATTCCATCGTTCTACGACATAAACTTTACCCATACTAATAGACAAAGTGGTCATTGACAGCAGAGCCGGATATGAGATCTGAGTTAAGTCTATTATGTAATAAACTGATAAACGCAACCATTCCGAATTCAAAAAAGCGAAATGGGAACCAAGATAAAAAGTCTCGTCTTGACAATAGGACACATCAAAAAACAAAATAAACTACTTACTAGTAACTCGCAAGCGAGGGCGAAACGAAGCGCGCATGGTTTCGTCAGGAGGTAACTTTGTAAAATCATCTTGTAGCAGGCTTTATGTCTGATTATGAATGTACTACACTAAAACCTCTGTAACCCTTAACACACTGATAGCCCTAAAACCTCGTCAACTCTAAACCCATCCAAAAAAACTGAAATCTCACGAAATATAATGCAATAACATGCGAACTTTGAAAAATAGCTATTCCTGGCAAAGGCTCGACGAGCCATATTTGGACCGCAGCGGCCCAGGGACTGGACCCACAAAAAATCGTGGTCTGCAAATTGTAGAACTCGATGAGATGATTGCGTTGGTGGTCTCGATTTTTCGATCCGAAGCCTGTGTCGCCATATATTGGGCTGCGAAATACTGGTACCAGTATGGCCAAAATTTTGCAAAGAACCCTTAAAAACCAGGTTTTTACCATTTTGACCCCCAAAGATGGAGTCGAAGCTGTTAGCGTTCCACTAAATACACGTCCTCATAACTTTTACTATCGAATAAAAAATTTATCGAAATCCACCAAGCTACAACCATAATTGATCATTGCGGGTAACTTAGTGTTAGTTTACAAGTTTTAGCACTTACGCCTGTAAATTCAAACAGCTAATTTTTCATGGTGTACCCAGTATATTAAAGTTTATGGAACAAACCAACCCACGTTTTCAAGAAAGATTCCAATCGCAGAAATGGGTTTTTACATCAACGACATTGCTGAATAAATTGTTCTGCAGCACCAAAAGTTAAGTTGTTACAACATTAATGCAGACTTTTACATTAATGCAAGCAGCCACGACCGTAAACCAAAAAAGACTGACAGGTCTCTCCAAACTCTCCGAATATATTCCGTTTGCTGCCTTTAAGAATTACCACATACTGATCTGGCTAGTACAGAGTGGGGGGCGGGTGCCCCCGCGGCATTTTCGGCTGCCCCTCGGCAAAAAGGAGGTCCCCCCGGGCACCTACTCCCGGCTCAAAGCCACCTGCTGAGAAAAATATACGTCTAAACGCGACAAAATCCGGCAAAAAATTGCCCCCCCGGCAGATGAGCCGAGGGGCCCCGGCTATAATTTCCGAGGTTTGGACTAGGCAGTGACGGGTAGTGCAACGGGATGGGTCGATTGTACTTTACTACAGTGTCCTTTCAATGCGCGACATAGACGCCTTTTCGATACTCTTTTACCACATACCGAGATGTTTTATGCCATATAAGCCAAATTGGCCCTCCGGCAAAATCCGGCACCCCGGGCAGGTGAGCCGGGGGGGGGGGGGTGGCGGCTATAATTTCCGAGGTTTGGACTAGCCAGCTGATACATAATACAATTTGACTCTACCGACTCCCCTTTCATGAACAAACAATATCCGCTTTAAACCAAAATTAGTACGATTCTACTCATGCCATTACTAGAAAACTGATTTGGTTCAAATTTCCACAGTGTGACAGTATTAAACACGCCTACAGACATTATGCTATGATAATAATCCATTCACTAGATAATAGGTACGCAACACCTGCTAAGAATTTATTAGTAAATCGTCGTATTTATTACTATCTCCTACAAATCGAGATTGTTTGCGGTTGGCTTCATCTATTTCCAAAATTTTTATATGAAACTAGAAGATAAAGCATCTCTGTGATCTAAATCAGAGTAATTCTTGATGTACCGTTCGGTATTTTTGCAAAATAAAAAGGTTTTGTTTACATCCAACAATAAGACAGTTCACATATTGAACAAGAATTTGCTATTGGTTGCTGTAGAATCAATTGTTGTTTATGATTTGAACAGTTGGTAAAAGCTATGATACTAACCCAGCGGCCACAGAGGAACATCTAATTCCATAACAGTCAGCGTATAAATTTTGACAAAAAACCGTTGTATTTGCTGGCTTCTTCAAAGTTTGGGAGGGTTGGGGGCTGGAAGGCCTGAAAAAAGACACTTGCCTCCACGTTGGAGCCCCGTGTCAAAATTTTGGCCCCGCGACAAACACCCTGGCATGCAAACTTAACAATTTTATAATTTCAGCAAAAAATTGCTTGAAATGTTGGTTTGAATTTCAATAAAGATGTTCTTGCACCGTTTCTGAGGCCATTCATCATTAACAATTTTAACTTTTTTCGCTGAAAATTATTATAATTATGAAATTTTTTTATATTTCGACCCCAACCACGCCCACCCCAGTTCAAGCCGCGGGGCCCCATGCACAATCTGGCGCCGCCCCCCTCCACTAAGAGGCCCGTTCATGCCCTCCGGCAAAATTTTCAGCGACTGCAAATGAACTCGACTTGCGCCCGAGCAACTCGAATGAAACTTGACAAAACTTTTAAAAATTACGAGCAAATCTAAGGATATGTTAATTTTACCACCTAAGTGTTGTATCTGATGAAACTGTTTATTTATTAATTAGTAACTTGTATAATCGGCAAGATGGTGACTACTGAGTGTTGAATATGCTATTTATAGAGATGTGCTATTTATATTGAGCATTAAATTACAAAAGCAACAATGAATTGCTCTAAAAATAAGATCAAAAACACCTATAGAGCTCGAGCGGTTGCGGAGGTATCACCATTTTCATGTATTTTGGGTCCCATTGGTCACCTGCAAAATTTTTTCCTCTAACTCTGCATTGTAAATACTGACAATAGCAGCATATCATTTTCAGCTACATAATGACTGAATTGTTCTGCTAAATGAGACCAAAACATTTATAAAGTTTAAAAGGTTGTGAAAATATTACAATTTTCGAGTATTTTTGGTCCCATGGGCGAATTTAAAAACTTTTGATCCTGCCCTGCAGCGGAAAAAAACAACGACAATATCATCATACAATTTTCAGCTACATAGTGTGAACTGCTCTACAAAATAAGACTAAAAATGTCCATATATCTCGAATGGTTATGCAGATATTACCATTTCCGTGTGTTTTAGATCTCAGGGGCCCATTTTAGAACTCGCGACCAAAACCCGACATCCTAAGGGAAACCGCGTAGAAAACAATTATATATAGTCTTATAGAGGCTTATTTGCTCTACAGAATGAGTCTATCTTCACTCAGCTATCTACACTGCTTGTCCAGTTATAATAGGTAATGTTAGTTTTTCAGCCCCTTTTGGGACCCGACCCCGTTTGGCCCATATTTTCGGGGCGGGGGAGGGGGACGATGTTGGAATCGGCATTCGCGCATAACTATATGGCACGAATAGAGACTTCACGCTTTCAAACGAGCTATCGCATGTATCAACCTGCGCAGCCAAAGTGGAGCCATTCGTATCACCCTAAAAGCCATAGGTGTATTAGCTTAACCCCCTAAGGGTAGTCCCCTGGAGGCTCCGCACCTCCATCCCCGGTCGCGCAAAGTTTTTAGTAAAATTGGCGCCAATTCAGCAAAAAATTTGGTTAAAATTTTCAAAAATGTTAAGACAGCAGGTGGTGGGGGTAGATCTACCCTTACCACACTGTGACGTCTACCGCTTCTCCGGCTGTCTACCCCCTAAGCCACCGGACCTTCGAGACATATACCTAAAAACCCATGAATTGTCATTGTCAAATTTCGCCACTGTAAGATAGTAAGAACTCTTCGACTCGCTGGTTTCACTCACTCGCTCAATTCAACAAGTTACGAAAAAATTCCTTCAAGAAAATTGAAAAACAACCCCCATGCTTTCTCACTCATAACAATATCCTTCGTTGTATCACTCACTAACATAAAAACAAGTGCGACACCGAACCCCTTTAGAAAGTTGCTATTTCAGTCACTAAAATATAGAAAACAAGCATAACCTAAAACGCCTGTTGAAAGCAGATTTTTACAACATTCTCTCACGCCCTCGCTAAGTTACTTCACTCACTAAAATATCGAATACCAGCGAACCGCTTAAACACTTGCGAAAAGTTGAGTTTTCCTACAGTCGCTAAAATAACAAAACAACTTGGTGCGCCCCTTAGTAAGTAAGGACTGTTTTTGGCTAAGTATGGCTGTAAAATCAAGAGCATCTGCGAACTAATACATTTTTATTTAGAAATACCGATGATACGTAAAGTTCGTGCGAACTTATTCACAGCGACAACATTACATGCACTAACACCACCAGTAGAGTTACCCCGTGTGTGAAAGTGATTTTCCTCTTATAAAGTGAAGGCGGCAAATGAGCGAATCAAATTATTTTTACATAAACATAATTTAAAAGGTCCAGTACAAAATAATAGTTCGAGTTTAGTTGATCGTTCAAAAATCCGAATTTGTGCAATGAAAAATAGAAAAGAATAGTAACGTGGAACGTCAAAAATATCATTTTCAGAAAATATTAGTGTATGTTTCTGAGTAACAACAAGAGTAGCGGACGCCAATCTACATTGGTTTGATCTAAATATATGATATTCAATATATTCACCGACATGATGCATTTGATATGTAACCGAAGTGACATACTCGAAAAAGCAGCATGCTAGTAAATATTTCTTTCCCTTATATTCAACCGATTGGTGATCATTTGGTACAAGTTGGCAGGTCGTACCGATTTAGTTAGAAAATTACAAAATTACAACTGCTTTCTCACCGAGCACTCACAATCAGTTTGTTAAAAATGATAAATTTTAATTTTATATAAAAGAATAGCTTGGTTGAAATTACTAGGCAGGTATTTTTATAAAATGTCTACTAACTATGAATGCTCGGAACCTGTATTCTCGAGCACCATGATATAGCGAAGTCTTCTATATCTGAAGGCTATCACCTAATAAATACCTAATACATTATTATGTCAGAAGCCGCTCGTATGGGAAACGAAGGTTTAGCTTAAATCATAGCCAAAGTAATATAAGAGAGGCCATGTAGAGCCGATGGAATGGGCGAACCGCGTTTATTTAGATATAATTTTCGAAGTATATATATGTCACTTTGCAGAATTACTTTTAGATCACCGAAATTCTACATTTGACAAAGCAAACGGGTGATAACTTCTTTCCATAACAAAAATCAATACAGTTGTAGCTATTATGATAAGACTCAAATTTTAAAGTAACGTGAACTTATACAGCGTATGTTTAAAAAACAATTCTATAAAGCTACATCAAGCTTTACTTCATCTAGGAATTTGTCTAAGCAGCGGAAGTATGTTACAACTATTATAATTGGAAACAGGTGCCTTGACACTGTAGTACAGATGTCAACACAGCTTTTCCTTAAAGCGTTATAATGAGTGGACTTTGATTTTCCCAATTCCGAACACAGGCGTCGTAGTCAGAAGCTTATGCACGGATGGGCACTGAATATGCTAGGGGCACAGATTATAGGAGCCTTTCACACATCATCGAAATATTCTGTTATATTTTAGAGGGCACAGATGTTGTACGGGGTGGACAAGGCCCCGCATGTCCCTCCCGGCTATGCCTCTGCCTCCAAACACGTTCGCTGTTTGAAAATTTCCTTGTGTAGAGTGATTGTCATTTTCAACAAATGAAAACACATGAACTATATATTGCAATATGACCATACTAGACATTGCATTGCAGCTTAAGCTGATAATAGTCTAAAGCAATAATTAGAAAAGACAAAGTCCGGCATGAACATTTTGTATATACAGCTCTAGCGCAGCATGTCAAACACCAGCTATTACATTAGTAAACAATAATTAACTCTATACGTGAAATATATACATATCACATATAGCTAGACGCCAAAAATAGCACTGATTCACGAAGCGGTGCAACAAATTTGTTTTAAAATTGTTTTTGTTATTTTAGCGACTGGGTAAAAATTGAGATTTTCCAAAAATGGGTCAGTGTTTTGCTTGTTTTCGATATTTTAGCAAGTGAAGTAAGTAATAAAGGACGTGAGAGAACGTTGTAAAAGCTTACTTTTTAAAGAACCTAAATCGCACTTTGTGCGAGCCAGCCCGAAAAGTGACAATTTGGATATTATGATATCCTACGGGTCGCGAAGAGGGTGCCCGAGTGCTACCACACTCTAACAAGAGGCAAGAAATGTGGGATTTGGGTAAAATAAAATTCAAAAGCCCCCAACTACAAAGGTTGGACCAAAAATCCGGATGCAATTACTTAAATGATGCCAAAATGATAACCATCCAGCTAGGACTACTGGACTTATAATTTTAGGGAATTTTCCAAATTGCACAAGATACCATTTTCAAGTAGTCGCCAAATTCAGCCAATTTTGACCGTGTTTTGGTCATAACTCAAGACGGTCAAGGTATCTTAGAGTTTATTTTCCACAGTAGTACTTCCTCGAAAACCGTCGACTGGTACCAAAGAACCAACAGCGTTGAAAAGATAGTGGTCGGTAGAAAAATCTAACGATTAATTTCGGAAATCGCCGATTTTCCGTTATCTCAGGTATAAGTGACCGGATCCAGTCATATGAAACCAAATTCGACTCCTTTCTACAAGTCGCATCAATTGATACCTAAATTAGCGATGTAAAGCTACTTATTGGCTATTTCTAACTATTCAAAAGAACTACTCCAATACTATATAATAATGTCTTCTAGACAACACCATCAGACCAGTGGTTAGTCAAAAGTCAACAGTCAGAAAACAATCGAGAAATAATGTACATAAGTTAAGAAAATTATGTGATTATTTCATATTCCAGAGGAGTTACTAGCGACTCACTGAGTTATCGAACAATACTCACTATTCAACAATCATTCTGACGCTCTATTAGCATAGTATTTTTGGAGATAAATCGAACACGTTAGCTATTTTGTTAATAGTTAGGAATTAAATTTTTTTAGATTTCGATGTGATAGAAGTACCATTAGAAAACATTTTGGGACACAAAAATATACGTAACAACGAACCCAAATACATACCGCTTTTAATAACCATTAGCACCTTTTTATGAAACCAAGCGCGCATTAGAAAAATATGTAAGTTAAAAATTAATTATGGTCTCGGTTATTAAAATTATTATAACGTATGTGTTTAAAGACAATAACATCCATTAGTACCTTTTTATGAACCCAAGCGCGCATTAGAAAAATATTTAAGTTAAAAATTAATTATGGTCTCGGTTATTAAAATTATTATAACGTATGTGTTTAAAGACAATAATATCCATTAGTACCTTTTATGAACCCAAGCGCGCATTAGAAAAATATGTAAGTTAAAAATTAATTATGGTCTCGGTTATTAAAATATTATAATGTATGCGTTTTAATACAAGATTTCTAATACCGTTTAAAAACATTTCGTCGAAAATTTGCGTATAACTACGTGTTGGACAATAACGAAACAAAGAAACTAACGGCCCAGTACCTGCGACTATCTCATTTCGCATAAGTAATAGATTGAAAAAATATATTTAGGGTGCGTACAATCAATGACGCATACCTGAGCTGGCGACATAATTTCGTCTAGCAAAAACCGTTTCGAGCATAACTCGCTGAATTCAAGGCGAGCAAATTTTGCACGAATCCATTCTTGACGACAAATGTCACGAAGAACATCCAATGCCAACTGATGCAGCGGCATATCTGTAGTACCGCTTCTGCAAAAAATAAAACCACACAACTACGTTTGTTCCAGGTTAACGAAAGGAAAGTATCGAACACCGTTTGATATTAAAGGTGATCAAACATTTGGCCATAACCATAGTGTCAGATTGGTGTCACGGCTATGGTTAGTGGGCTCCTGGGAGTTGCCCAAATAGGCTTATCTGTCCGTCGTAGTCGCCCTCGCTAAAAATCTAGTGCAACCCGAAGAATTAGCATGCGACTATTATTATATTACATGAATATACATATGCCAGCTACAACATTTATAGTGCTCCCGCCGTCTGTTGCCTTGCAAGCGAACAGCGCGACAACAAATTCAAACTATTAGATTTTTTTCAAAACAAAGTTTTTGTGCAATTGTGTCGAATGCTATACGAATATTTGCGATAGCCCAAAGCCAGTATACCACATACAGTAGTAAGATTAATAACTCGCAAGCCAGGACGAAACACAAAGGTGTGGTTTCATTTTTAAGTTATCATTCAGTAATCTGTAACAGGCTGTGTTTGATGTATATACCACCCTAAAACCTCTTGAACCCTGAAACCGATGAAAATCCTAAAACCTCATAGATCTCAAACACATAGAAAACAACTGACAACGCATCAAGTACTTGTGCTGGTCTGTAGATAACCAAACCATCGTATTCAGCCTACCGAAAAACTTATACAGACAATATTCTTGATGACCTGTACGCAATACGTAACCAAAGAACTGAAGAGAGGCTATAATCTGGAAATTGGGTTCATTAACCCTAAACCCATTGAAACTTTATGAAAAGGCATGAAATATGCACGCTAAACCCTAGATAACCAAATCATTGTATTCAGCATACCGAAACACCACTATATAAACTATTTTTGATGCCATGTACAAAACTATTGAAAACATATTATTTTCTGGAAATTAATTATTAGAACGCAAACACAATGAAAACGTCTGAAAAGGCATGAGATACTCGTGATGGATTCTAGATATAATCGTATTCAAACTGCTGAAAAACCTATTTAGACAAGTAACTCTATCGAGATTGCACAACGTGCTGAAGTATAGGTACACCTACACCTTTTGGGTGTACAGCCAGTCATCTCTCGATAGCATACTTCGACATGCTGTATGTGGATATGCTATCACACAATACCGCAGAAGTTCAATCATACTACTAGGTAGAAAAACCTGAATTTAAAGCTGAATTAGCAAACGCGACCTAACCCGCATAGCGATTACGGTCAGGAGACAAGGACACAGCCTTTCGAACAATCAATACCGGATCCAAACATGATACGCAATACTGTCAACTACCATAAGGAAAGCTGCTGCTTCTATGCTCTGGCACCAATTCGTTAGAACGCCCGCAATGTTTCCCATGTCCGAAATCCCCCAAAAGTGAAACTTTTCGGCTTTCCGGAACTGTCAGAATACAAATTCGAAGTGGCATTTTGCCAAGAGAAAAAGAGTAAAAAATAGTGTCAAATACACTGCCAAAACGCTTTTTATAGAGAAAAAATGTGATTTTGATGCAAATTTTGAAAAAATGTGCGAAATTTTCAGCTTCAGGAAGGAATTTTAGTAAAAATTTTGATCAAATTTTATGTACTTTGAACCGAATGGAAACAAAAAATTTGCCAAGCGGCAGTGAACCGGGGGAGCCCAAAATTTTGAATCGGAGTGCACTTGTTCTGAACCGGGAGAATCGGAAAATGCCAGGCCCCCACCCCCCTCTCACAATTTGGAGCCCAACTTGAAAATTTCATGTTCCCCCTAGTGGTACCCATGTAAATTTTTGAACTCCCTGGTTTAATGTTTCAAAAAAATTTTTTGCTGCAATCCCAAGTAAAAACAACCACCTGTTTGCGCTAAAAATGAAAAGTATTCTTTGTACAACAATCCCGTCCCAAAACTACAAATTTATTATATATTACATAAAAATTTATATAAAAATTGTTTTAATTTCATCATATACGTCTGGACAATGTTTCTGAGCCGATTTATTAACTACATATTATTTTGCGGCTGCACTAGAAAACCATGAATTTTGAAATTTTTTTAGATTTTACAGCGCTCCAGTTGAACGGGGTGCTGTATTTCATGTGCCCTGTCAAAATCTGATATCACCCGATTCGGAACCAGTGGACGTCGCGATTCATGCCCTTAGCAATATTTTCAGCCAGCCAGAAAATACGGATTTTAGTTTCATATTAATACATAATATTGACAATACATCAACAGAACCTAGTACGCTTAGGTCGTAGTCGCCTATGAGAGGCAGGATCCAGTCTGTTCAAAGGATATACTCAACGACTTTAAGGGTTTCGTTTAATACTAATCGTCTACCAAGTTTGTATTTGTTGTTCTGAATATGAATTCTGTGTTAGACGTACTGCAGAAAATCAGTTGCGCTTGAGCTTGCTGCCGTGGTACTTGTTATCGACCCAATAATTTCACCCAAACTTGGCTCACTCTTCACATCTTTACGATCCGAGTCCACAAGTTTATCCACTGGAATAAGAGAAAATACAATAAATACTCCAATACTAAATTCTTGTATAGAAATAACTGGTCAGTGTAACAATTTTTAAAATGAATTAGATACAAGTCCAACATAATAATATTTTTGTAGTACTAGTAGCTTGTCTTATCACCAAGATAAAGAAATCTGAGTGCTGCATAATTTAGAGAGATGTTTATAGCTAAATAAGTCACCGAATATCATTCATGCTGCTTGAGTAATTGAAAACATATACAGCATAATTTTCTCCCAATGTTCTAGTACATAAAGGATGAACCGCTCTATAAAATGACACCAAACACACATATAAAGCTCAAGCGTGTGCCCAGACATTACCATTTTTGTGTATTTTGGGTCCCATGTGTCCATTGAAAACCGTTTCAACCAAACCCTGTAACAGAAATAACAATAGCAGCATGCCATTTACAGCTACATAGACGATGAATTGCTTTACAAAAATACCAATGTAGCTCGAGTGATTACGGAGATGGTCCATTTTTGTGTATTTAGGGTCTCATGGGCCCACTATAGAACCAGTTTTGACAAAATCCGGCATCCTAACTGAAACGAGTACCAAAGCTCTGTATGCAGTCATATAGAGGCTTATTAGCTCTACAAAACGAGCCCTATTTGACTCAGATATCTACAACGGTTGTCGAGTTATTATATAAGTTATGTGATTTTTAGGCTCCGTCGGCACCAGACCCTTGCAAGTTTGGCCCGGTTTTTCCGGAATACGTTAGAATCAGGTTTTATACTTAACTAAAGGGTCCCAAAGCTAAAGGTCACCTAACTAAATATTTCAATATTGCGCGAATCAATCCTTCCAGCCAAGGTTGAGTTATGCTTGACACCTTAAAAACCCAATGACGAAAATTGTTAAATTTCACACTGTCACGGCTAGTAAGAATTCGTCGCTTTGCTCGTTTGATTTGCTACACTCAGAATTCAATAAAACAGTTTCAAAATTTATTATAAGAATTTGAAAAAAATACAAAAATAGAATTTCGAAGAATTAATAATATTATTATTAGTATATAATATTTTGAAGGTTTGTGTAATTAAAATTTGAGTCAAGGAGAACATGAAACTGGCCAAGGAAAATTTATATAACATATTACATGATGCACAAGATTTATGCATACCGTAATCGCAAATGACCTGCAAAAGTTTGATTCAAATCCGGTCACGACAGCAATTAATGTGCCAAAATTGGGTGAAAATACAAAACTTACAGACACGAACCTAATAGAATAGATACAAATAGACGCGTCATACGCGCAAGGTGAAACCAAAAAGTGCCGTATTATATTTTTGTATAAAATGTAGTTTTTTGATTAAACTTAGGCAGCACAAGTTCGTTATTATAGCTGATCAGAATGTTTAACAACGTTCCGATATTCTTATAAAAAGATGACAAATGTGATTGCGCGAAAACAGAAATAACTAACAATATTATTATTATTAAAAATTCAACCAAAATTTTCAAAAATTATATTAATACTAAGACCATAAGTGGATCTTATTACACGAACCGGCGAGTTAATATACAAAACAATATTATAAAGTTCAGTAAGAACTCATTTTTATAGACCTGTTCTTTTATTTAGCGCTATCGTCCAACCAAAGAGGTCAGGGATAGCGCGGCTGCAGGCTATTTTTGCCTGGTCAACAGCGAGTGATTTACAAAAGCTAATATACCTAAAATGAGGATTGCTTTAAGAATTTGCCCGATTGGGTACATGCTAATCGTTCTATGCGATGTGGCCAGAAGATACTGATCGTTTGCGAACCGCACTGATGGAGAGAACGACGTTCCAGTCGAACCTGGAAAGAATT
The DNA here is from genome assembly GCA_030248225.1 of Trileptium ribeirensis. NCBI lineage: Eukaryota > Metazoa > Nematoda > Enoplea > Enoplida > Thoracostomopsidae > Trileptium > Trileptium ribeirensis. Next base: position 59,228 of record JASANE010001317.1, read on the forward strand.
AGCTGTACATCGATTTGGCTATAAGCTGTGGCTCTAGCAGCTGGCACATAATTGCACTGGCCTCTCCACAGCGCTCCGAAAAGTGTAGGAGGAGCATGTTAATTTCTGAGAAGAATCTCAAAGTGGAGGAATAAATTTTGGTTAAAAAACTAAATATTTCTATATTTTCATGTAGCGATGTTTTAGCATTACAAGCAGTGGTAATTAATGTTTAAGAACCATTTGCATACAAAGAACATAAATTTTGATACATTTTTGGATTTAGTTGAACACGAGGGTTTGAGCCGAGTGGGGGATGGGGAACGGACATTGGTATTTCGAAATTTGGGGGGGAGGGTCCCTCACTCCCCCTACTATGATCAGGCCAGATTGCACAATAGTTTAGTCTTCCACCAAAATCTGAAATACGAAACACAATACACAACCTTGTCAAAATGTCGATGCAAACAAACCGGAAAACGCTTCAGAAAATATTACAGTCTAAAAGCTTAACTTGTAAAACAATCTGTACGTGGTCAATCATCTATACGGTCTCGACAAAACACCTGGACAAATACGTGTATACCCTACACTGCATTCAGGTCGAAAATATTGCAATTATATCAGCTCGCGCAAGATATCCGGTAACAAATTAAAATTTTTGCTCGATTCGTAGTGATTTCGACATATCCATAACAATAGACATTATAGCATAAGTGTTCCGTTTCAATAACGTTTTACGCCAGTGCTTAGTAAAATCAATATATCTGTTCGAAATAATAGAGCGAAATATACCGTAACGTCGAAAATGAAAAATCGTATCATCAAGTTAATAGGGCGCTCAACGCCTATTCGCTTATTCAATTAATGACACTACCAATATAAGGAATGGTGCCGAGCAAATTACACACCGATGAAAACCATTTTATGCTATGCAATTTTAACGACTTCATAGTATTTCCATTTCGCAAGTAATCATTATTTGTAATATAGATAAAACTCTCGCTAAGGCACTTTGCGGCACTCTAATCATACTAAATTAAAACAAAATTAATATCCCGAGAATTAAAAGAATTAAAGTAAATTAAAAATTTGATATTTTACTGACATCGAACATGATAAAATGGTCCAAATGCATCAGTAAGAATAATTTAAAAGTTTTAAACATTCTTAAAAATAAAAATGTGTTTAAGCTACTCTGTTCCCCTAAACCTTTTGAAATGTTCTTTCGATTAGGCTCATTTATATACCATTCGATTAGCCTCAACGAGCCGAATCAAATGATTCCAACAATAAATTAAAGCAAAATTAATATCCCAATAATTAAAAAATAAAGCAAATTTTTAATTTGAAATTTTGCCTGAAATCACTACGTCACATCGCCAATAATTCTGAAATTTCTCTAAGAACAATTTAAACCCTCATTTCATGAATCAGTTCTACTTCGATAAGTGTTAAACAATGGTTGACAGTGCGAATAATCCAACCCTACAAAAAGTCGTGCTAGTTAACAGCTGAGCTATGACGACACTGTTGCTGGGATCCTTAGGCTTCTTACAGCGAGAACGAATGGCAACACACACCCAAATGCACACCATACCCCTTAATGAGTTATCGCCATTTTTCGTACATTATAAAGTTGTCGTAGAAAAATCACATGTGATAAAGGGTTAAATTTGAAATTTGCCTATATTGCATGGAATAATTTTTAATGAATAACAAAGACTAAAGACTAAAAAACTCAAACTGTTGCTTGAAAAACCGGATTCAAAGGCTGGAAATAATATTATGCAAAAAGTGAAACAAACTATATAGTCGTTTAAAAGCCGTGTTTTCTCTGCTGCTCTTGCTTTTTGCAGACTACTGTGCTTGTAATAATAAATGCTTGTTGTTGTACAAGAGAGCTTTTAAGAGCCGAACCCAGACGTTTCATATATACCAGACTGTACGATCTCAAACACATCTTGGCCTCTGGCTCGGCTCTTCAAATATCATGACAGGCTCGGCTCGGCTCTAGAACTGAGCCGAGCCTAGAGCCCAAATTCTTAATTGTATTAAAGCTTCATCGTTTTTCACACTAATAAAACCCTGAATCTGAAGTGCATCCCGTGTCCATGTAAAAGGATTTGTACAAGGTACCAATGCTACCTTGTAACATGTAAAATGCATATATGTTTATTCATGTAAAATCTTGGAACTTTCCACGTTTTGATGCAAATGCTGCTGCTACACAAAATTTTTTCCAAACTCTAATCGTTATAATCGCCACAAAATCATAATATGACTACAGTAATATTACCGCAAATGCATACATAAGCAAACGCATGTGTAAGTTTACTATGGCATATCCAAGATTTTCTTTAAATACGGAAATTATATTTACATGCTCAGTAAACTATAACGTTTGGCATGCTATACTAAAGCTACTATACTGGTCATCTGCGAAATATTTCGACAACGTTTTCGTAAAACGAAGTGTCGCATAGATCATAGCTCACCTGGGCGCTGCGGCAAGCATAAAAACGCTGTAAACAAATGCAGCAGTAGCCGATGGACACCAGATTCAATATCAGGGTACGAACAAGACGAGGACTGCACGGCACCCGGCCCCGACGATGACCCGCCTGAATTACTTGCATTGGATCCTGCATTATTCGTAGACGTTGACTTGCCGCTACTATTGGCTTCATCACTCAAATTCATGTACGTTTTCATTACCGAAGCCAGTGGGATTACAAGAAACGCTTCAAGTGGCACTACGCCACGTGCGACCAAGAGGCTGCAGAAGAACGAGACCTGGCGACAAATTCCGGCATCCGCAAGCAGAGATTTCTAAAACACAACTATTCTTCTTTATAAGTAAAAAATGTTTAAACGGCTGGTTTATCACTAGGCTCATATACGCTTAGCTACATCGGTTCCTAGTACCTACCACAACGAGACGGATGTACTCAAAAATAATTTAAAAACAGACGACCAATTTTGCTATTTCGAGGTTAATTTCATGAAAGTTAGGTGGTATACAGATCTTGTATGAGCATACTCATTAAAACCGTTATAAAAATGTTAATAAAAAATCAAATCGGTGCAATGCATAGGCTAGCAAAAAACACAAATATAAACTGTTACATACCAGCCGAATATATAATCTGGGTTCTCCAAAGTGTCCCGAAATTTTTCGGGGCCCCTGACAGACAACGGGGGCCCAAGCCCCCACCTCTTCCACCAAGTAAAACACATCAAGTTTACATAAACACCTGACACAAGTTTTTGAAAAATCCCTTTCTGAAGTTAAAAATTTGATTGTTTTCAGTAAAAATTGAATGAAAAATTATTTAACCTCAATAGATACGTTTTGCACCTTTGTGAGGCCATTTATTAACAATTTTAATGCTTTTTTAAGAAAAATATTAACTTATGAAAAAAAAATTAATTTCGACCCCAGACTTCGCCCTCCAGTTCAATTGCTGGGGAGAGTACCGACTAAGAGCGGGCCCAGTATATAGCTAAATTGCATCATTCTATACACACTGGACGCCAACAAAAACTCCGACAACAATCCTAAACCAGTTAATGCAAAAGTATAGGAAAGAACTACAGTTGTTAAGTCGAATAAACATGCAATTGGCACTAGGTGACAATCCAGGTTATTATGCCGAAGCATTGTGTGTAGGCTGGCCATGATGATTGTGCTTTACACCACCCATCATCTTATCCGCCTAGACCAAAGTCTAGTACCTGTTTAACGCATAGGTGCTGCGAAGCAATTGTGGCTGAGTCCCATGCCCAAGGAGATTAGCGCGACCACTGGATTCGAACTCCTGACTTCACGGTTATGAAGCCGGCGCTCTAACCACTCGGCCACGCTGCTACAGTTGTTACTGACCGCATTTTTAGAACACAGAATTGGCAGTTATCCATACAAATCTTGTTACTACCTAGTGATGAATAACCTGCACACCTTCAGCAAAAACGCAAAATCGAGGATTCGCCCCACAGCGAAAAATTTTGTATATTCTTGTTCAGGCAGTTCATATGCGTGAATTGGTGCCCATTTCAAAAGCATTTATAGAAGTAATATTAAGAAATTTACTATTTGTTTTTGGGTACGACTTTTTATTTTCTAACCCCAGGCTTAGTTAAACCTCTGTCCTGTCCACATCCCTCCGAAAAGTGGGGGACTTTGGGAGGCCCTCATGTTCATTCTCGGAGGAAAATTAAAACTGGGGGAGATAAATGTTCCTTAAAAATACTAAATAATTCCGTATTTTCATGCATTTTTACTACCGTGAACGTATTTTCAAGCTAAGAACGATATTTTAGCATAAAAATAGTGGTAATAATGCTTAAAAACCATTTGCAAACAAAAAAAACATAAATTTTCAGACATAAAAAAGTTTTGGAATTAGTTGAACATGTGGGGTTTCGGCCGAGTGGGGGGACGGACATGGGAGAACATATCACGAACACGAAGGGATTTGGAAAGCGGGGGGTCCCTCCACCCCCACTGTGGACAGGCCATAACCTATCGGAAAAGTTTGAAACATTTTGCATTTGAAACAGCTAACAAGTAATGACTGGTCAAAGTGACACATTAGCCAAATACTCATTAGGAAAGCCTCCATCCACAAGAGTAATACATAAGAATTAGAGGTATTGTTGAAATAGGAGGCGATCCTGATCACAGAGATGTCTGAATAATTGCGGGGCGAGAGGTTATTGGGAGTCCACGAAATAGGGACATACATGAAAAGATGGTGAGTCCTTTGCTCGAATGTTCGTCGGCAGTAAAAGTACAGCCAAATCAATAACGTATATTGGTATACTCAAAACTTAAAAGAATTGTAATCAATGAACAAATTATACTACCGTTCAATTCATAAGTAACAATAGCAGAGGTCAATACTTAAACACTTTCTTATAGTTGATTTTTTCCAAGCAACTTCACAATTCGCTTGTTAATATATCGAAAAAAGACATATAGCAAACATTATAATATTATCAAACTGAGTGTTTTAAAGCCAGGTCAGCACAGAGCGAACGATTTTGTCTCTGTTAGCATAGAAATACTATAAGTTGCAGCAAACAGAGCCGACTTACGGTGTCAACATTTCGCTGTAGAGCAAAACACTGTCTTGACAATAAATTAATAGCTCATTAGGCACATTACGCCAGGTTACTTACGTCAATGTTATCCAAAAGATCGTCAAATCCATTATCACCACTGTCTTGATTAGGAGGGTCGGCTGACTGTGTTAGAGCTCGAAGGGCGCCAAGCCAGTCTGCACATAACGGATTCGTGGCATGGTGTCCGCCATTTTGAATTACACAAGCCGATGTAAGATCAGCACATAGCACCGCCAATTGCTGAAGCCTGAAATATTACTGAAACTATGCGAAGGTAGCCATCAAAGGCTTTTAACTAGCAGTCAAATTGTGCAATAAACTTATTGTTTCACGACTGTATGAGTCACTGATATCTCAGCACTTGATTCATTTTTATTTGATGCATAAGCCTAACCAAATCACTTCAAACTTAGCAACGTTGGCGCTTGTCCAGCGATTCATGCGCAAAATCTGGGAAAGCCGACACGAATAAGAAACGTTTATGATTTCGCTTAATTGCTTGTCTGTTGACATTTTAAATTACAACTCACGCCAGAATTGTCTGATCAAAATGCTGCACCACTGAGAGCTATACGTCTGCTATGCGATAGTAAGTTTTTGTCAGGGCAGCCGCAATCGAGCTACAAACTGAAATTAAAAATTACCAAAAAACTGAAATTTTCAAAGTTTTGTATGCGACTTTCTTAATTCTGGGAGGTTAAATATCCGCATTTTAATTCGCCTACCATATGGGGTTTATTGTTTTGAACCAAACTAAAGTATGTTTTGCCACTGTGAGTCGCTATAGAGACACTGGTTTTAACAACAAAAGTAATCAAGTATCGACATTTATTGTATGTGCTCAACGAATGAGCAAAAATAAAGTACTCATAGGCTTCGAAATGTGTTGGAAACGACCGCCATTTTGCGTTTGATGTGTTGCTGATATAATATAATATTTCTGGAACTTTGAAAGTGACACCAAAACGTCAATTAAAATTTCAAAAATCATTAAATACTTAAATAACTAGCTACAACTACAGCTTAGTTTCCCATCACTGCGCAAGTAACTACAAAGAAAATACAGTGCGTAGTAATTGTTTGCATAAATAAATACAATGTGCCGAGTTTTTTCGTCAATCCGGCACACATAAGAGAATAGTAAAAAAACTTATTGAAAAAATGGCAGTAAACAATATATAGCAAAGATTCATTCGATAATACTCACAAGAGCAGTGATATTTAGCGGCCACAGTATAAAACCATTCGATATCGCCGTAAAAGCTCAAATTGTTGGCCGGGTATGTGTTGGCCCTTCGATCCAGCCTGTGATTTTTGGAAAACGGTGCATAGATTTTCATAAGTTCAGAACATGTACGCGTCAATATAATAATGTGTCTAAGATAAAGCCGAAACGTAGCAGTTGGAGATATCAACGTAGCGATTTCCACAAATCGAACCCTATTTTATAATCATTACTAGATAATATTGGCAGAAGGAGGGGGTAGAACCAACTAACACGCTACATATTTGAGACTTTCGGTTACGATCAACGCATTTCAGGGTCTTAAAAGATCGCAGTGTAATCCTTTTTGGCTCCAGTTGTAATCCAATTCCAGCATGTCAAATATCTAGTTTTTACATCCAAAGAAAGAACACCATTTAACATTATTGAAAAACACAAACAGTTGAATAAGGGAATCACAGAGTTTATCTCGAACGAGTCTAGTGTCTTCGTGGTTGGTAATCGCCCTAGAACAGTAGTAGTAATTTTAATGCAAAATTCATTGTTTAGGAAAAAACGAGAGCTTACTTTTCAGTTTCCACACTGCGATTGAGAACTTTAATAAAAACATTAACCACAAAACTATATCTTGCTTCATCTTTTTCACGCAGATTCACAACAATAGACGGATCCAACGCCTTCCTGTAAGCAATAAAGTTGCTACTAATCTTTCAATGTGCTCCTTTATTACTATTTAGTAACCTGAACTGATCAATACCTGATAATAATTATTGTTGAAAAACTTTTTATTTTACGGTAAAAATCGTGAAAAAATAGATATGTTTTAGTAAGTTTCTTGAGGACAAAAGCGATCGTCACATCCATCAAACTAAAACACAATGCACATTTATAATCTTATCGGATTTTTCAGCAACGAGATTATTATTGCTAAGCGATTCCGAACCATGATGTAAATATTCGTAAATAAGTTGAACTGATCTTGTGAATGGTGCTAAAAGCGGTGAAACAAAATTTGGATGGCTTAAAACAAAACAAAGCCAATCTGACTTACAGCAAAATATGTGTGCTCAGAGCAAAATTAATCAAAATTGGACACCGAGCAAAACATCCCGAGAAGTGGAATATTTTTAAAAAACCATTTTCGCTGGGCACAATTCAACAAATCAAACATACAGACAATGCTGAATGCCAGCAAGCCAAAACTACCTACGTTGAATATTTTAATTTTTGCTTAAACAACCTGTCAAATGCAAGGAAAAATGCAGGTTACTCAACGCCATCGTTTTTTGCAATATATATCGTGTATGATTAAACACCTTAGCTAGCTGTACAAATTAAATGCCTCTTTACTTTTATTATCCCTTAACTCATGTACCGTTGAGAAAATTGCACTCCCGTTGTTAAGTGTTCATATCCCTTACTTCCCACCACTCCTTTACAAAAATCTTTACATAGCTCATGCAAAAATAATAGTGTTTAAAACGAATACAACATTATTCAATGGTACAAGCGTCGACGGCGTCTCAGAAACGATTAACCACTGTATTGCAATTTGCATTACAACACTGAAGTTTTTCATTTTAACCCACCGGTGCACATCGTGACATTAGGAAATTTCTGTGCCCTACTAATTCCGAACAAGAAACACTTTCGCTTCTTTCCCTGTGGAAAATTTACAGTAACGAAGTTAACACCACTAACATCACATTTCTAATATTATTTCTGGAGCTTCGCCGAATACAATATAAACCATTATAATAACAACATTATCATACCTGGGATTTTCAATATATTCCAGCATAAATTTGGCATCGTATGTTTCTTTTAAAGCAGAAGGCTTAGCATTAGTCGGTTGCCAAGGAAGCGAAGTTGCCTCGCTGGGAAAGTACAACGATTCGTCTTCGTTGTCCACACAACCCTACAAATGCTAAACTTGAGCTTACACTAAATCGTAAATTCAACTTTTCATCCATCACTTACGTTACTGATAATATAACTATCGCACCCAATCTAACAACTTCGACAACTGTTATAAATGTACCCAAACGATACGAAAGATGCATGATTACAGTATGACTATTATACAAGAATCATCGCACGAACTGATTTTTAGTATATACCAAGTAAAATTAGACAATTATAACGTACATTCAGCAGGGTATCGTCATGGTTGCAGCTCGCAGCTGCAGCGACTAATAAAGGATCGTCAATATGTTCAAGGCCAGCCACGGAAATACAATTTTTCCACATTGTATACGAAAATGTTCCAAATTACTTGTTGAAACTGGGAATTAACAAAAACCAGACAACTTATTTGACTACCTCATTACAACTAGTCCGGTAAACAGGAAAACAATCAATTATAAATAGAAAACACAGTGACAAGATCGATATTATAAAACTTTGGCAGAAATAGGGCCCGGCGCTGTCGGAGATAGCTATTATTGTGTTGGATAACTTATTACTTAGCGCAAAATATATTATAAAATTATTACTATAATAATCCACTACCTTCAAGAAATCACATGACTGATAGAGATCATACAGATATGACCATAAACACTTTTGTGTCGAATTGCAGTTACGCGGATCAGGACAATGTTTCTTCAGCAATTTGAATAGTCTGAAATTGGCCACGAGATTTATTCCGACTCATTTGTAACGAATAATGTATTGAGTGAAAAAATATAATACGATCTAATTCTACATTCTGCTATGCTCACGGCCTGAACTAAACGATATTTGAAACAAGTACTACAAAATAATACAATCAAAGCAATTCACCAAACAAAGTATTCCCATATCAGGTTACATCACAAAATTCACGATTTCAGAAACAAAAGTATAAACATCATTATACCCCTGGCCTGGTGGGAAAACTTCGGGGAGGGGGCATGTTAATTCTAGGAGGAAATGTCTAAGTGGAGGGGGAAATAAATTTTGCTTAAAAGATTCCCATGTGTCCAAGTAGTTTTACTGCCGCACATGCATTTTCAAGCTATAAAACGACCTTTCAGTGAAAGAAATAATGGTACTTAATGTTTAAAAACATTTTACATACAAGAAACCTAAATTTTGAGACATAAAAAAATTATGGATTTAGTGGAACATGGGAGTTTCGGCCGAGTGGGAGGGCGACATGAGTAAAAGTTTCAGGAACATGGAAGGATTTGAAAAGTTGGGTCCACCGCTGTGGACAGGCCAGTTTACCTTAGACACAATATACTCTTGCTACTCAAGACGTGCAATAACATTATTAGCAAAAATCCAAATTTTACTTTACATCTATATTTATAGTTTATTTTCACTGCCGCAACCAATAACGTTAGTAATACCAAAAATGCATTTGGGAAGAGTATGACACTTCTCTGCACTCAAACGTAAGCCCGTGTTTGATGATACGGGCGTTTTCGACCTGACGCGTCCCCAGTTTCTGGGAGGTAGCTCGGACCCCCCCAGTTTTTTTGGGGGGAAGGGGGTAGGTCGGACCCCTCCAATTTCTGGGGTGGGGGTCGGATGAACCGGCAGCTATAAGACATTGTGTCCGACCTACCCCCCCCCCTTGAAAAAAACTGGGGAGGTCCGAGCTACCCGCCCAGAAACTGGGGGTCAAGCCGAAAACGCCCGTATCATCAAACACGGGCTAACATCACAGTGCAGGGAAGTGTCATACTCTTCCAAATACACTCTTGGTAATACTTATATAAATGTTAATAAATACAGATTAAAAAACTAGCCACCTGTTGTCACAAGGAGTGAAATGCACCAAATTAGACTGCATTAAAATCCTCAAAAACTGATCTAAATCCGCCTTCAAAAATAATAAAGTTATAGAAATTTAGTACATTCTCAGGTACACAATACCATGGTACAATATTGTCTATCGAACTATCGCTATCCGCGTAGTAATGCACCTGGCCTGTCCACAGTGTATAGTGGGAGACCCCCACTTTCCAAATCCCTTATGTCCGTGAGACTTTCTCAAATGAAAGTCTCCCACCTCGGCTGAAACCACCATGTTCAACTAAATCCAAAATTTCTCTCTAAATTTACGCAAAATGTTCTTAAAACAGTAATTACCACTATTTCTAATGTTAAATGTCGTTGTATAGCCTGAAAATACATGCACGACAGTAAAACGACATAAAAATGGAAATATTTAGCAGTTTTTAGCAAAATTTATTCTCCCCTTTGACTTTTCCGCAAAGAATGAACATGGGAACCTCAGAGCCCTCACCCCCACTTTTCGGAGGGCTGTGGACAAGCCAATCAAGTATGACATGATACCCGCCAAAAAAGATTCTAAAGGCGCAAACAAAACTAACCATGTGGCAATAATCATTATCTAATTTTATTATTTTGAGATCTGGTTATTTATATAAGGATACCTGAGATATTTGTTGACACATTCGGGTTTTCCGCTGTGGTGATTCTACAGAAATGTGCAAACGATAATCACCAGTAACATGTATATAACTAAATTAATTCTTGAACACAATTATTTCTATATAAAACCGTACCTTCGCCTCCCCAGATTTTATGCATGTTTGCTGTCTATGTACACTCTATAAGTTATCCAACAATGGGCTACAGTCGTTTCAATAATTTTTACCAAGACTGTGCAATATTCTGTAGCCATAATTTTTAATGAAATAAAACAAAAACATTTATAGGAAAGCAGATAAATATATCAAAATGGTAGTTAGGATATTCTTTGACAAGAGTCAGGATGCTGAATTGCATAACTGCAGAGCATAGCAGAGCAGAATTGAAATTATGAGTTTATCATCATAAAATTGAAAACCCGATTGCTCTTTTCCAAAATTGTGTTTCAGAATTATGAACAATATTGTGTTTTATGCCAACTCACCCTTTGAATATTGACTTAACTTCCTCAAAGTTGACGATAACATAAGCGTGATATCGCCTAAGGACGCCCACGAAACATAGCGCAAGCGAAAATGTATAGTTCTGGCCGGCACCGGCATTTGCTCGTAGATCGCCAATACAATCTTCTAATAGGACAAGGTTTTCAAACAGCTAAACATAACGTTACAACAAATATAGACGAGCTATTAAAATTTTGTTAAATTAAATTAAATCAGCATAACGTTCAAACTTTTAGCAAACATCTGAACAAAATTTGGACTCAACATATTCCAATATGTTTAATTCCGTAATAATATTAACCATTTGCCACAGATTCTCTAACATACCCCGAAGGGGGCAATCCCCTTCCCCGGGCAGAGAAAACTTGAGAGAGTGGCTTCAATTTTGAAGGGTTTGTGATTATTGCATTAGTGCAATAGTGTGAATATTTTGAGTAAATAGAGATGTTTTATGTTTCAGACGTTCAGGCACATTTTTACGAGGCATATTATTTACAAATTTTTTTGTTAACTATTCGCCATGAATGAAGAAAATTTCGAATTTAAAGACCGCAGCTAAATAAAAGAACAAGACACAGCACAGCTGGCATTTGCAAACTCTTGATTTATATTTTACCCGAAAATGTAAAATTTTATTAAGTTAGAAGTAATAATGAAACACCAAAAAACAAAAGATGACTGAAAATAAGACACACCTCTTCAGCAAACTCAACAATACCGAAAAAATTGAGCGACGTTTCAAACAACGACAACAAATAGTCGACATTTTCAAGGGTCGGAAGATAAAATGACCGGCGACGAATTATGTCTTCGCACTGATCGACACACGCATGAGCGCAACTTTCGGTTATCATCGACTGGTCATGATAAGACAAAGTTCTTAAAACAAAAACGTTTACACATAAACTAACTTATACGTGGGTTCTTAAAAAAGTGATGATGCCAGGCCTCGAGTATTGACACGTCAAGCACTGACAGCGATTTTGACCACATCGGCTTATTGTTGCCTTTGTACTGTCGATACAACAAATTTTGAATTGTGTTGTAAGTAATAACTAACCATGTTCGTCGGCTGAATTTAGGTAGCAAGCTACAGCTATACATAATTCAACGCTTGACTGCGCAATCGCCTGACATTTTGCAAGAATTAATTGAAATCACCTTAGCATTTATCTATATTGTTTTTAAAATACTAACAATTGTTAGAATATTCCATGACTAACTCCCTACCAGGAAAACCTGCTTGAAGCACAATGTGAATTTTGTATATAAATATCAACATCTTTGAGTGTGAACAATGTATATACGTTTCGTTACAGTATCTATGAACGCGAACTGCTCTATTCTATAATAAATCCCCGAAACACATCTTTAAAAATTTCAAACACTAAGGCTACAACAATTAATTGTGAAATAACGTTGTACGCAAATACATAAGTGTAAATAATTTTTATAAAATGATCTAATTTTAAACCCAGGACGGAAAAAAACAAGTAACTGTAAAATGATCCAGATATATAATTCGTGTTAACAAAAAACAAGCAAAATTCACGAGCTATGCGACTTATTGTGACTCATGTTATTTCCATGCCGCGTTTCCCCTGCGTACCCAAATTTTTTCACCTGAATTCACTTGTCCCCTCTGTTGTTGTGGGCCATAACACGGTTGATTCTCAACCTACATTTACAGCTTACCGAAATTAAAATATAAAAATAGATAACAAACCGAATAATAATAATTGTTTCATCACACTGACGCAGAAAACACTGCTAGCGTAACAGCTGCTGAATACATAGTTTGAAATTACAGGCCATAGAAGGTTTAATCAAGGACACCGTGTTTGATTTTTCGACGGTGCATCAAACATATATAAAACGACACTTGAAAATGTCTTACTAAGTAGGTAACTCATTCTTAGTAAAACAATTAATTTTTTAAAGCCTATATTATATAATCTCGAAGTGTCTGGACGAACCAGGGATCTTCACAATCTCTTTACAACAAAAACATCAATACGGACACCGCGACATTACTACACATTTCCACAAGTTAAAAAAATTCATTAATTAAAATTGAAAAAAGGAACCCCTGGATGTAATATTTAAATACAATATTTACATTTATAGATTAATTGTGCGCCCAAGCTAAGGTAGGCTTAACCTGCCCGTACATAATACTTGTAAACAGAACTTTTGATTTATAGGAACCTTGGGTATGGAACTTTAGTTCTACATATAAAATGACCAGAATCTTGAATCTAGACTTAGTCCAAAATATAATTTCGAACTCCTCTCTTTAACTTGTTATTTCTTTTACTGAAATAGAAAAGCAAAAATTATGTTTTCAACATCTTAACTTAAAAGTAACTTAACTTAACTATTAAAAGTAATCTACAGTAAAAATACTCTTACGACGAAATAATAACAATTTAGGGTTGGGTTTTAATTACTGTTCAGAATGAAATGGCATTGTCGACATTATCAGTAATGTTAGAACTGATAAAAGCACAAATTTTCGAATAAGTAAAATAGTATATAAAAAATAGCTTGCTACAAATATCAAATAATACCTGAACTTTAGCGCCGCGCTTTGTATTTCAATTCTAGATTTCTTCGGCTTTGTGCTATTACTGTCGTTCAGGTCTATACAGTTCTTTTTACCCCACAATTTGTTGAGATCCTTTATAACCTGAAACAAATAGTGGCTCAAACTGTTATTCCACGCGAAACTTAAGCGTACATAGTAGCGAATTGGATTATTTTTTGGCAGAGTAGTCTGCAACTACTATAATTTTCAAACTAACGTCAGTAGCGACAAAGCGCAGAAAAATATGCTCGTGTATATCACAGGACGCTATTGTTATAAATAAAATTGACTAACTATGCGCAGATACAAGCTTACTCCATAAAGCACTGAGCGACAGATACAGTCTTTGTTACAGTAACATCACTTTAATGTGGTTAGGTATTCCTGCGCACTAGAAAATACAACAAAATAATTTCACTATAAACTATTTTTGTACTGCGTATGTGCAATAAAATTCTGTCAGATACTTTTTACTTCTGTTTCTATCCGTTAAAAACAAAAATTGGCACTTCCAGACACTTTTAAACATGGGGTCATGTTCGGTAGTTATACAGGCGATGTAATTTTCTCAGTTACGTCAGGTACGCAAGTTATTAAAATTATTATTATTGCATTATTATTAAAATTGAAATTAAATCACATTATTAAAATTGCGTCTAAAATATACAACGTGCAATAAGTTGAGTTTATACAACTCTAAATATGCGACTAAAATAGTAACCTTCTTCAAGAAGTGCTTCTGTGCGTCCCTACCACGTCCACACCCGTACAGCATCGTGAGGCGCTGATTCGATTCATGACGGTATTGATCGTCCTGCAAACAGAAATGAAGTAAAGTTACAGACCACAGATATATAAGCAAATTTCTCGCGAATCGTTCGCGGAATATTCGCGAATAACAAATGAACAGCTGTTGATTTTTGGCTAATAATTCGCCTTTATTTATGTCCGTAACTATACTAAGCGTAGAGGCGAGACGTGTAAAGTATAAGTTCCAATTTCATCTATGTCGATATTTTCTGATATTTTAAACTCCCATGCTAGTTTCAAAATTTGGTTGTGACGGTATTAATCGACTTGGAAACAAATGAGGTAATAGACCTGGGTGATGATAGCTTTGATCGGCTTGGAAACAGAAATATGACGTAATAAGCCTAAGTAACATTTAGAATACAAATGGTTCTATGAAAAAAACAAAAAGCCAATAATTGTTTCCTGCAGAGTTACATATTCTGTGACTAACCTATGTAAAATATGCTGGGACGCTACAACTACATTGAAAAATGGCAAAAATTTGGCTAATTTTTGGTGACAAAATCTGAAATTTTGGCCCCCAGAGTTTGTCATTACAGCACAATTACACTTCAGCAAAATATCGTATAACACCAACCGCACAACATCCCGAAATCCCATAATGTAACCTCATAGTGGTAGAGGGAAGACAACGGAGCTATAACGTCGGAACTTAGTCCCTAATAGGCTCAGCCAAAGCGAAAAGGATCGCTCATTCACGGCGGTTAAGGGCGCACCTCAGCTAAACTGACAGGTTCTGGTTAATTAGGCAACTGGGATACGTTACGGTTGGTCGAGAGTTGGAAGCCCTCGTAAAATCCGCAATAACCACAATGTCAAGCTTTTATTATATTATTAATGACAATGCTGCCGCGTCCTGGTTAGACGACGCGCACCGGGTTTTAAAAATTAAGCGACTATCAGCTACCACACATCGCCACATATGCAACGAATAATTGGACATCACGGCTTGAAATGTCAGAACACTCTTGCGTGACGGCTAACTAGAACTTCTTGGAGAGTGATTAGGGAGAAGGAATATTGACATATTTTTGCTTTTCCAAACCCAGCCACCTGGAACTGACACCATTATAGAAGTATTTGCAAAAAAGGCGAGCTACAAGCTGCAGCAGAAAGCTGCCAGCACGGTTCCGGCATAGCGATAAAGGCCAAACTCATCCGCTGTATGAAAAGTTAGTGTCAGATAAATGAAAGCTTAGCCAAGTTTTGCATATGATCAAAGCCGCTATGCGTGTCTGTCATAAGTGCATACGAAAAACCCGCTGTAACAGTGACAAACATGATTCCATCGAACTGTTAATGCAAGACATCTCTATGCTTCCATCTAAGGATATCATGATCAAGGGATGATTTCAACTGGAACAGCGCACCTCCGAAAATGATATATCGTCCGGCAGATACTCTACAGGGTCAAAGTACGACCCAGATCTAAACTATTATCTGTCGTTGAGTATTCATCACTATTCTTCACTAACACTGGCTGCAAACACAAAGGAAACAACTTACTAGCTAGGTTACCTGATGCTATGCAACTTTAGCAGCCAGATCATACCCACTTTAGCCTCAAATAGATGTCACCCGTCTGCAGATACTATACTGAGAAAATCCGCTTTCCAGTGACAACGCCATGATAGTAATGTGATTCAAAGTTCCGCCTATGGTCTCATTTGGAGAGGCCACAGAAATGATCACTAGGCCCTACAACACATGGAAATCGCGGTGAATTTCCCAATGACATGAGAAACATATTTAAAATGCTTTCTGTAAAGCGACAACATCGAAGATACAATGAAATAAACTAGTAACTCTATTCAGATTGCAGGATGTAGCTACACCTACGCCTTTGGCGTGCACAGCCAGTCAGCTTTCGATAGCATACGTCGATATGCTATATATGGATATCACACAATACCGCACAAGTTAGAACAAAACTAACACCGGCAATAAGTTTCCAATGCCCCAAAAGACCCAAGTGGAAGCTATCTGCCTCCCAGTACGTAACATTAAAATTAGGAATTTTGGATCCAAGAACCATGGCGGCGCCATACACCCGTACCTATAAAACCATGAATCGAAGAGCAAAATCAACACCAGCAATGAGTTTGCCATGCCGGAAACCAACCCCTCCCCCAATTAAAACTTTTCAGCCGCCCAGGACGTCAAAACAAATTTTCGAATTTTGGGTCGATGAACCATTGTGGCACCATACCTCAAACCCTATAATTCTAGAACCGGAGCCTTAACCGAAAAACAAAAAATAGGCATCGGCATTTATGATTTTACTATGAAATAAAACCAACCAGACAAAAATATTCGAAAGTTAAGATAAAACAGCCTTGCTTCCGTGAAGTGTACTAAAATGGGGTAAAAACACTCATTTTGACCCCTGACCCCGGAACCAGACCCCAAATCAAAAAACGGTAGGAAAGTGCACGGTAAATCGACTATGCCGCTTCGAATGCGCCCAAGATCATGAAAATAGGTTAAGTCGTTAACGAGTTATGGCCGATCACACACAGACTAACATAGAGAGACGGAAATATGATTTCACCCCTGCAACATACAAGCTCCACTACGTTTCAGTACATTCTGATTAATAGTGTGACTGCATGGTGCCGTTCCTAAATCCGTTAAACGTTGCCGGCATGTTCGTTTCATTACAGCTACGCCCGTATGGGTCGCCGATCAATTATACTATCGATCATGTACGCAAGACGTGTTAAAACAAAGACAATCAATGCGCTCCAATTCTTAAAAAACCATGGACTAATACATCAAGAATTATCCGGAATCCTTATAATATAATATTATTTTCGCATAGCTGTCTGAAAGGAAAATCACCAGCGTGGTGGATCAAAAAAAACTATATCATTTGCTAAGAAAGTGTGGTAGACCTGTAACCTAAACTATGGTGCGATCAAAAGCTAAGCGGGTAGCGTACTAGTGTGTGAACAATTATAGCCAGCGATTCCCCTCGAGCGAGAAACTGGCTCCGGTGCTTAATAGCGCTCCTCAATCTTCACAAGCGACCCGACCAGAAATGCCATTTAGTGGTTTTTATTCCGATAACGACGAAACCCTGCCACCGTCGGCAAAGGATGTGTGCAGCGCAAAGCCTTGCGCGCCTAGGTTGTGCTGCTGGAGAAGATGGGATACCCTCCAAGTATTTCTAACTTTATCCCCATTCTTAGGCGACATCTGGAGAAAGGAACAAATTCCCACTGTTTGTAGGGTAACTATAATCCTACCTTTCGATAAGATATTCGATACCTCGATCTGCTCCATCTATCGTGGCATATCACATTTAAATATCAAAAACACACTTAAATTTGAAAAAACAAAAAATTTAGCACACCTGAACTGTTTAATTAAAAGGCTACAACAACAAAATATTTTAAACGCTGAATGCTTATAATTATGACCATGTTTATAGCTGTGGTACATCTGCATTGATCATGAAAGTGCCATCATCCTAGTTCTCCGAGGTAACAATACCAGACTCAATTTCTTCTTCACTAAATGCTGTAACGGTAAACTCATTGCTTGACCTTCTCTGTAACGCTAAAACAGGGTATTTGGGTATTTGCAGGCTAATTAAAAACGCAGGTAAATTAAAAAACACACATGTTAGCACAGCAAAAATTAAAAAAACTCTGCCAACCCGACAGGTCCGATATAACAACTTACGACACTGCTAAAATTTCATTTTATAAGTTTTCAATTTAACAGCAAATTTAGCGAATACTGGTAAATTTGATATTTCAAAGGCAGAGTCGACGCATCGGATTTTCAGGAATCCGATACTGCACTAATGTTAAATAATACCTATGTAAGGCGAAGATAGACAGAGACAACGAAATTTCCATAAACGAAAATCTGGCCGTATATAGTATAAATCTGAATTTACTGCGATGTGAATACGTGCAGTGTAAATTGTAAAAACCTGAAAAGCTTTTGCACCACACGGCTTTAATTTCTTTATAACTTTTGAACGACTTTGCCGGACTCGGCGGCTGAAACGAAAGACCTAAAGGGTCGCTGTTTACAGAACAGAAATGAGCAACATTCCTAGAAGGAATTCTGAGGTACATGCTATTTAAATTTTAGGTGTACGCGTAATGCTTCCAGGCCAATGAGCTCATAAATCTGGTTAAATCCTCGCAATCTAAAGGCATGCGTTTCATAGCCCTAATACTTGACCTAATATTAATATTGACTGTTAAAGTTTCGACAAATTCCCGGAGGTAATTTCGTGCTAGAAAGGTTTAATTTATTTGAGTCATATACGTAAAATTGTTTAGTGTTGATCCGTTTATAAACGGATTGCATAAAACCCTTTGCGAAATCCCTGGATAGACACCTAGCAAAAATTTTGAATCCAAAACGATAGCAAGGATCGGCTAATATAAGATCAGATCTTTCTTTAGAAAATTATTGTTTAATGTCGGTCGGCTGAAGATCCGCTAGTAACCTCCTAACTCATCCCAGAAATCATGAAATATTATCTCCAACACTGTCGCAGTTGTTTTATGCCTAATTCTCAACCGAGAGGAACCAGAATGACTTAGAGCTATTAATTTCCTGGGATTCGACGGTTCTCCACCGAAAAGGACCCCGGCTGACTGCTCCAAGCACAAGGCGGAGACGAGGGCTGGACAACGGCAATTGTCAGACTATCAAGTTAAATAAGCAAAACAGTGCTCCTACATCAGCTTGTGAATTGATACTACTGCCTCTGCTGCTCAAACACACAAAAACGCACAACGAGTCCAGTCCGTGTCAACTTCGTCAACTCTATGGTCGACCATCCAACAGCCCCAGAGAAAACAAAACCATTCACAGTGGCTCCTGAAACCATCCTATTTTATAATTTTGTATAAAACTAGTTATTGAAAACATTTTCGACAATTGAAATTCTGATACATTGAAATTTTTTGAATTTGAATTAAACTGGTTTTGTTCACGGACACCAAGAGCTTAACTATAAAATCGATTTGCTTGTGACGTCACTTTTGCATTAAATGTGCTCGCAAACACCGAATAATTCAAATTTAAAGATTAGGCATTAGGGAATCTGCAAATTGAATACGCCAAAATTCTTTTCGAACATAACACATAATTTCTGGCACTTGAATCTGATTGTTCCAATTTTCTGTTTGTGAAAAAACTAATGAAATTCAACCTTTTTCCGTAAGAAGGGTTTGCGATTCGATATCGCTAATTACAAAATAGGATGATTTGTGGGATAACCTTAAGTTTACTCACGCATGACCAAACCCAAAAGCCTACCAAAACCTAATGCTTGAGAGTAACAGAGCCGAAGTAAACTGATTAACTCATTTTGGTCGGGACGTCTAGCCCCGACTGTGGGTTTCTTTCTTTTCGGTCTCCGGCCACTCAGGGACAGTTTAACCAATACCGGACTTTCGGTCATTTACCGAATTTTAAAATTTAGGTTACTATGGTAAACCGGTGGCGGTCCCTAACCAAAACAAATTATTTGCATTTCGTCGACTAATTACCCATTAATTAGCTCGTAACATTTTACCTGTTACCGTCTGAAATGGCTCAAATTTTGCCATTCCGTACCTCGTCGTGATCTTACGTCAGCAAAATTGTCTTAGCGACTATTTGCTCAAGTTTTCGAGACCATATCACCTCGCATCCTTATTAGATCAAAAAACCCACATTGAACTCAATTTGCCCACAAATTTAATCC
This sequence comes from Trileptium ribeirensis, assembly GCA_030248225.1. NCBI lineage: Eukaryota > Metazoa > Nematoda > Enoplea > Enoplida > Thoracostomopsidae > Trileptium > Trileptium ribeirensis. The sequence goes on from JASANE010001317.1 coordinate 79,567, forward strand.
CTTAACTATAGGTTAATTAATGTTAAACTAATAATATTAATATTAACGGTAACTATATAGTATTTTAATTAGTAGTTAAGAAATTTGCCCACATATATAATATACCTGTGTACATATTATGCATATATTTGAATACGAATGCATTAATATAAAATATTATTGCATTACTAACTCTCTTTAACATATATTTATACAATTATATACTGTCATGGCGAGCAAATAATGACTAGCTAGCTACGCGCATGTACAGGAATGTTCGCAAATATGCTGTAATGATGATGTGCGATGTAGAAGTTTCTACATGTACTGTTGAAAAGTATATTTGTGCTTGCGTGTCATATTAATGTGGGAAAACGACTTAAGACATTTGCTATCCAACTGCCGTGTTATTCCCGTTAATAAACGTTATTTCATTACTTCGCGTGTCCAGATACAACATATAATTACATATGTATACTTGTACGCATATATGCTACATATACTTGATATACTGACATATTGGTACCATGTAAAGATTGTGTCAAATTTCCAAAACAAACAGAAAAAAATAGACACGAGAGCGGGACGAGGAAAAGCTGCTCCAAATCGACTATCTAGTAGGTAAACTTGGTTTGCTTAAGGAAAAAGATAGTTATAGGGGCCTCGAACGTTTGTGACATGCCCATCGGCAAAATTTCCGTTGGTTTAATGGTGGTATTGTAACCGAGGTGGGCACAGCGGGTCCGTTCGGGGCTCACATTAAACCTGAATATATGGGAATTATTACTATAATTTTTATATCGATTAATATTAAGTATTTCTAAAATAAATATTTCTAACTCATCCGAATACCCAAATTTCAAAGTGCGAATCTATTATTCCTTAATAAGTCCGTGAATTTTGAACGGATTTGGACGTTACTGGTCGCATTGAAAAGATCGAAAAAATATCCAGCTCCTGCCTAGAGGAGTTATGAACTGGAACAGCCATGATCCTAAATTCCGATGGTTCAGAATTGACATTTTGAAATTACTTTTGTTTACAAAATTTTCTGCTTTTTCCAGTGAAAATGAACACTGGAAAATTTGATAATTTACTGTTTATACGTAAAATTTTCAGATTTTTATAAATGTGCTGTTCGCTGTATGACGAAGAGCGCCATCCCAACACACGTTTTCAAGGGTAGGGAGGACAGGATAAGTTCCTCAAATCACCATCGTACACCAATTTTTGCTCGAAGATGTCCGACCTTATTGCTTTCCTGTTACATACCTTCATTTTTATGGCACATATGAACAATGCAGCGAAATATAACAGAACACGAAATCGGGGTCGGACAGGTACCGCAAGATACTCTACCGGACCCAGTGGACCAGAAACATACCAATTATATATTTGTCGATACGATGAATAGATCATACAAGTTTCAGATGACACTCATACAAATCAATGATATTCATAAAATCCTTCACAGGCAATACAGTAAAGCCACAAGGTTCACGCAACTGAACGAATTCATATACTCTTCAAACAGTTACAATCTACAGAATAGATTCGATACAATTTTGTCACACCATATTACCACAAAATATATACAAATCAAGTATTCGGTCATGAATGCTACTATTTCGTACTGTTACATCGAGACATCAATTTATGGTTATGGATCCGATATAGCTTTTAGGAAAACGAAACGGTTAAGTACGAGATAATATTAAAAGGTTTACACAACACACTTGTATATTGAACATATTATACTTAAGGTGCTTTAGCCTGAGTTAGAAGGATTAACCAAAGATGACGGTATACTTAGGTACATTCAGTAACTCCACAACAATAGGCCCACAATGATACGTTAGTTATTCATCTCCAAATGCCAAAAGTTTCAGACTGGCTGCACGAGCTACACGAATAATTCCCCTTAACACATCGCACTAACGAACACATTACAGCAAATACATGATTATACATTGATAAACGCATGGAACAGAATGGTAAACGAATAAATACACTACAGTGTATTTGCAGACATCTCAAGGTATACATTATATGATATGCGATAACAACAAATATAGGATTATAGCCAAATTACACGAGAGTAAACGCATGATTACCCATAACTAATGACTATAAATTCATCAAGGTTAGAAGCTCCATCACATACACACACACGTACTCAGTATCTCGAATTAGGTTCAAAAACAGCAATTTCGCTCTGATTTCTATAGCGTGTTTCACCTTAGGATTAAATAATGTTGCCCATTACGCTGTGGTAAGGATTAATCCAACGCGTAACGATCCAGAATGGATCTGTCACACAAGCAATTTTACGCAACGTTATAAACGCCACCGAGGACGCGCAGCGATACAATCACTCGATGCTATTTTTCTGCGCTATCACTCGACGACAGCAGGAACACAACGCAATACAGTCTATGAAAACGTTGGTAAATGATCGATTTCAATGGCGACAAACCCATGCAAGATTATGCAAGATATTGGCACAGTAACAGTCATCAATAATCGCGAGTCGAGCTGCCAAACATGGGCGAGCTGCGCCGTTTCTGGTGGCTATTGTAGGTACTGTGTAATAGAAACTTACGAATTTTTTCACCGGCAATGAAACGTTCATTGCTCTGAAACTACAACAGTAGCAAAAATATTTTTAACTATCGTCCGATATCAATTTCTTTGAAGCTCCGCTATCATTAAAAGCAGCTGCTATGCAAAAATATTATAATTATTATAGGCCGCATACGATACTTAAAAGCAAAATAATTTATGTAAAACGTATACCTGTGGCAACGGAAAATGTAAAACGTTATAGTAATGGCGTGAGAATGTCGGTTGCTTGTCTGTCTGAAATGCGCTAGAAGATGGCTGTTCTTGTTTAACACCATGCGTCATAGATCTATCACCTACAAGAAAGCACGGATTGTTGTGTGGAAATTCTGTTTGCACAAAATCACAACACTAAACAGTAAAAATGTTAGCTTATTGTTTCAAAATACAGCATCCACGCAAATGCAGACTACAAATAAAACTGCTTCAGTGTATATTAAATTTTTGTGGATCAGACCGTGAATACCAAAATCTTTGCTCAATGCAGACACGGATTTATTGGGAAAGTTCATTAAGTGTTATGCGGGAACTACGATAAGATGTGTGCAGCGATATAGTAAAAATAAAAGATGAAATCAAATCCCTTTCTCGTTTTAACATCACTTATAATTTTATTCAATTCTAATCGACTCGACTTGGTTCCGTTTTCGTAAACATAACTGATTTTCATTTCACTTGATTTGATACCACTCATGTGAAATGAATTTTAACTGAGTTGCCACTAACTTACTATCAGCTAAGTGAAGTTAAAACTAACCGTTCAGATAACACGATTAGCAATAATTGTATGTGTTTAACATATTTTCATCGCCAAAAGCCGATTTAAAACGGGTCGGTTTAAGACCATTCTTTTTAAAACGAGCTGAATTAAAAACAACCAAAATAACGCATCATTTTCCGCTTTGAATTTCGTAAATGACGTTTGCAGAAATCTCTCTGTAAAATAACAGTCCATCACAATGCAGCGCGTTTGCGAATAGTTTGCTGCCGAAGTTCGATACAACGCAACATGGCTAATTTGGCTCAAAAATCTTAAGCTTACTCTACCATATTCTTCGTACAAACAAAATTCATGTGGGCTATGTCAAGATACGATAAGCATAAGCTATTTATTTCTCATCTTTGGGACCTGGGTTTTTAGGTCCACAAGTGGTGCCTACTCAAAATCTTCTAATCAGACCCAGCTATTTTCCAATCAAACCTAACAGGGACCCGGTACCATATTATCGTAAATTTTGTTTTAAACCACTATTCTGTCAAAATTATCTATTCAATTAAATTTTAACTCCAATAATTTTCCCTTTTCCTTCGTAATTTCCCTAAGTTTTCATCAATTTTGCATTTTTAGTCATAGTTGCTAAAATTTTCCGCGCAAGCTGTAAAATCTTAATCGGACCCAGCCTGAACGCAGTGTCCATTTCGAAAAACAAACCCTGTGGGACACCGCATACTTATGAGGCGCCGATAGATTTACTTAAAATATAAAACAAAAACGAAATCCTCATACCGCAATCGGATGCATCATGCGCATTAGTTTCTTCGTTAAATGACGCTAACATCCGATTCACATCGACCGTAGTACCATTTTCGTCAAGCTCTTTAGAGTCGGCAAATTCCGTTGGCTGAAAATACACTAAGCTGACAAAAATTCGCTATTAATGCAGAGCGGTCGGATAACTGACAACGGATCAAGAACTTCTTCTGTTCGCCAGATAACAAAACTGTCGAAATCAGCCTACCGGCAAACCTATATAGACAATTCTTGATGCCCTGTAGGCAATTATGTAACCAATTAATTATGATGACTATATTCTGGACATGGGTTTATTGACCCTAAACCATTGAAAAGGCTTGAAATATGCACTCTCAACACAAGACAACCAAATCATTGTATTCAGCTTTACGGAATACCTATACAGTCCAGTCTTGATGCCCGGCACGCAATGAATAATCAGACAAAATATGAAAATACACTACAATTTGGGAATCGGGTTCGCCGATCGTAAAACCGTTCAAACCTATGAAAAGGAATACCATAGTCAAGTTAAACTCGACAAACAAAAAACATCTTATCCAGCGTGCTTGATAGCCTAATAGGCACTCATCGCGACGTAAAAAACAAGCAATACCACGACGAAATTTGAAAAATCGCATTTTCTGGCAAAGGGTCGATGAACCATATTCGATCCCACAGCGGCGCACAGGTACAGAAAGAGATTGTCTTATATATCGAACGTTAACCAAGAAAACTCAATGAAAAAGCGAACCGTTTACAGTTCGACAAATCACTGTCAAGTATGCAACAATTAATTTCGAAAACCTGTAAAATGCCGTAAGTTTCACATTGGACAGATTTAGCAAAATTAAACAATCGATCTAGTCTAGCTTCCAGCTAACTAACCTCTAACTTAATCCGTTTAGCTTCAGGCGAACACCCAACATCCGATGATTGCGGTATAAGTGACGTTAACGTCTGCGGTGTAGACGGCGGGGGAACGTGTAGTTCCGCGGCACTTGATAGAGCTAGATCACCACGTGCTATTAAGGTTCGAATGTAGGCATCGTGTGAAAACACATCTAAACGAACGAGTTCACCGAATAGAAGGACAACTTGTGTAAATTCTGACTTTAGATTCGACGAAGAGTCATCTAGAATACAAATAACAGTTATCAATTTTACAACGAAAGTGTTTAAGGTAAAGATATTACGATCATAAAAATTAACCACAGTTAACTGAAAAAATACCTAAATTTCAAATCTGTCATAAAGCACTACTATTATAGTATATATTATTTATAATACACCAGGTACTATAACAACAATAATTATATACCAAGGCATACTTTTAATTCTATATTTTGGCTGCTTATTTCGTGAACGACTTTTTATATTTTATAACGAATAGAACGCTATAATACGACATCATAACATCCGAAAGAATCATGTCGAGAAACCTCTGTGGTTAACACATCAAAAAACTTGCACTTACCAAAGCTAGGTGCTTCGCTATCCAAAAACTCAAGCAGCGTTGCTTGTAAGGGATGTGTATTGGGAGGTTCCTCAGTCATATTGGAACTATGATAATCGGGGCCAGCAGTTGCCGACGGAGCGGTAGAATCAGATGTGCCCGTTTCATTGCGTACAACGGGCTGCGTTAGAGTATTGTTAATCCGAGCTTTCTAAAACAAAACGCAAATCGTGACAATGTTATACAATATTTATAATTTTATACCGAAAATAAGGAAAATAGTTTTAATAAACCACTAAGTATACAACATAAAAACGTAAAGTATGAAACCGGAAGCATGTGTGTTTTAAATTGCAGCAAGATAGGTTTAAACATATTTGCGTGACACTCCAGTGTTGCTTAAAGTCATTTGATTACCAGAGTGTCAAAAACTCGTAATGCGTTTGCATGTTACGGGAGCGTGTGTGTTCACGCACATTACACTGTAAAACTCCCACTACAAATAATTTTGGCCCGATACATAAAGTCCAATAGTTTTGGAATCCATCTGCCAGTGTGTGGATCTTGCTTTTCGACTACATAATTTTAGTCTAAAACTTGATATTTGCCTTAATGCAATAATCTTCTGCAGTTAACTTCTCCCAACATTATTTTTATGGCCAGATTCTGCTATATGTAAATTATTACATTTATGTTGCGATAAAATTTATTGCTAAAAACAGATATTTTGTACGCAATACAAACGTCAAACCGTACCGCTACATCGATGTCTGATTGTCGTTTTTCTAAAAGCTTTGCGATCAAAAGCGGCCGATGGAATCCGTACCGTTTAAACGTTACCGCCCAACGACACATCGTTTTAATACAACATCGCTCTTCGTCTTTAATCTGAAATTAGGATTTTATTCGGCGATTGGATGCAGCTTTTATGTCCCCCACTTAGTTAGATTGCTTTTTGCAAACAAAGCATTATTTATTTTTGTAGAAAAGCTTATTTCCATGACGTGTCAGTGCATTAGTCAACAAAAACATTTCTCGACCAGAAGTGTAGGCACCACCACATTTCATTGTATGATATGAGATATAAATGAAATCCCGTCCCGCCGGCAAGAAGTACCATCAAAGCCCAATTATACTCAGTAGTCAATGTATTATCTGACGAACGTGCGGATTTAAACAGATAAAATAAAGACAGCCACATGTTGGTCTTGTTCGTAATACTGTACGAGACCATGACGACGTGCCGGACCACTGCTTTGCAATATTACCCAGCTCGTCACTTTCTCAAAATGTTCGTTCATACTCAAAACCCAAATTCATAATTCAGCCATCCTGATCGGGTTTTCTTTATAGTAAATAATTATGACCAACAATATTATTATTATAATAAAACAATGTATTAAACCTAACATTATCTGACGACCGTGCGGATTTAAACAGATAAAATAAAGACAGCCACATGTTGGTCTTGTTCGTAATACTGTACGAGACCATGACGACGTGCCGGACCACTGCTTTGCAATATTACCCAGCTCGTCACTTTCTCAAAATGTTCGTTCATACTCAAAACCCAAATTCATAATTCAGCCATCCTGATCGGGTTTTCTTTATAGTAAATAATTATGACCAACAATATTATTATTATAATAAAACAATGTATTAAACCTAAAAGTATTTGTGCGACAAGAACATGAAAATATGATATATACAGCGTAAAAGGATAGACAGTACGTTAGGGCAGCATAAAATAGCCTTTAGACGTTCACATGCAGCATTAACTACAATATAGCACAATGCACACTATCTCACTAAATTCTTAATTTCACATTGGTGGAGATCAATAAACCCCAACGAATCATAATCAAAAATTGAGTTCCACCTTCGGTGACACCGCTATGAATAATAGGAATACGTTGTAAAGCTTCTCTCGTGCCACAAGTCAGCCAACGATTATTCTGGTAGCTGTTCAATTTAAAAAAGATGAACGTTCTGTTCAGACGATTACGATGATTGAGATAAATAAATCTGGGTTTATTGAGTTTGCACAGGTAATTCTGCTCGAATTTATCACAAAGCGGATAAACAACCTTGACTTGTCGACAAACAGCCCATATAGCTTCACCCGTGTCAAATTTGACTAGCCAACAGTACACTTAATTTCAAACAGCTGGCGTAGCGATAATTAGAAATAATGTTCGGTGTGAACGAACAGATGGAGAAAGCCCAATCTTGTCAATTCATCACATCATTCGTTGCCGTGCATGTCAGAATATCCTGATACCCTTCCCAAGGTTATTATATTGTAATAATCACAACGCAGCTTAATAGTTGGTGTCAAGGCTGGAAAAACTAATTTAGAACTGGTCATTGCGATAAAGTATAGATCTTTTCATTGAGTAAACTACAGCGTGGAAGAGCGAGGTTTACACTGGAAAGAACAAAGATTGGCACTAAACATCTCAAACAAGCTAATTATCTTAGCGTTTGGACACGTTTACATGTACAAAATCTACAAAGTTATCTGTAATGGTAACATTAAAATAAAATAAACAAGGATCGGTCACTAAGGGAATAATTGTTTGAGAAGTGTCAACATCTGCCCTTTATCTATGATCCAATAACACTTACACTATTTATATCGTAGCAAGGTGTTTAATAAAATAATTATAAAAGTTAATTAAATCGATCATGGTTCAACTAACCACGGCATCATCATCCACGGGTTGAAATACTTTTCTGTACAGGATATCAATACAGTTATCCGCCTTAACCACATCAGCTCGATGTCTGTCCAATTGATCAAGCGTTTCCAATAACCGTGTCACAACCGTTGCTAAAATCAACAAGTGGAGCAAAAATGTGGAAATATAAAACAAAAATTCTTGCATCGGAACAATGTAAACAATCGTGCTCCGGTTGCGCTTCCCAGAGGCAAAAACATACCGGAAGCGGACAAGGATTCCGGTTACTCCTTGTACCATACCTACTCTCACTGCGGTCAAATTTCACACTCAGAGGTTGGCTAGCTTATTTACGATCCCTTAGGTCGCTATATGTGACTAATACACTGGCCTGTTCACAGCCCTCCGAAAAGTGGGGGGCCATGTTCATTCTCGGGGGAAATTTGAACGTGAGTGGGAATAGATAAAGAGACGAGTGTGAGGGTTAATGGATGTATTACAGATAAGTGTTAACCACACACGGGTCATTTGCAGCAACTATGCTGAAAAACCGCTGTTTTGCGTGGCAAAAATTAAAACTACTTCTAAAGCGATGAAACAAACACCATGTGATAGAAAAATATCTAAATTTTTTAAATAATGCTCTATCTTCGTAATCAATTTTCAGCACAAAATGTGCTATACGACCATTACCCATGGCTCATTGAGTAACTTAGCAACAGTACTATTATTTAATATTGTGCCTAACGATTTTATAGTAGGTTTGTATAATATTATACGATAATGGCCGCAGTAAATGCCACAAAATAAGTATTAAACGATACCTGTACCTCAATATCTAGCGTTTTTATGACTAAAAAACCAACTCACTAACTATTACGCAAGGTTATGACAAAAACGTAAAGTAATACCTCAATTACCGCTGTACATGTACACCCGAGCGGGGTGTTGAACACTTGTGTATTTGTTTAGGGGGCTGGCACATGTTTGGTCGGGGATACGATATTTTACAGCAAAATGACAAAATGTACATTAGTGACAACGCTCGTTTCTCCGCACCGTGGAGTGAGGCCCCGCTTTTCGACTTCCCACACCGGCCCGACCCCCTTCTGAATCCATATGTCATGCCATTAAAAATTTGTTGGAACGCCACAGTTCCATCATCAGAGGAAAGCATTTTTATTAATATATTATTTTTAGAAACGATGGTTCATCAAAGTTCTGGCAAAATATTGTTATAAAACCTACATTTCTATGATATGCGGGCCTCACAAACCCATTAATAATTCTTGCCCACTTTCTGGCAAATGTCATTTTGGCCCATTATCTACGGCCAGCAGACAGAGAGAAAGTTTGTTTTATATCTTTCACTACCCAATCGATGGTATTGCAATATGCAGCATTGAACGCTCGTCAAAGCAAATAAAGTGAACAGAAATGGCACCAAATATCCTAAATATACCCAAACCCAAGCAAAACATGGTTACAGAAAATGACAATCAAAAGGAGCTGCTCATGAAAAAGCCACATTTATATTTTACAGACTTAAAATAAAATGGAGCTGCTAAATTTACACTTAAAGCACTTTTGATGGTAAATACGTTTAATTTTTTCTTGATCACGAAGTTTCCACTAAAAATCAACTAAACCAGACATGGGTGTGCATATTATGCGAATTTTTAAATTTATGTGTGCGTTTTTATGAAATTTCGAGCAAATGCATTTTTGCACAAAACACAACCCCTGAACTACAGTAAGATGTTGTTGGTTTTTATGTAATTGTGTCATGAAAAACATACGAAAGTTATAAGAACGTGTGTGTCATCGTTCAATAATATTTGATGTATTCCAACTCTTATAAACTGCGATTGGTCCGGCACTGGCCCGTCTCCAGGTCCAGTTGCCATATTAACGCCACGAATACCCTGCTTCGTATAGATTCTATAGTTTCTTTACATTTATGTTCATGAAGTTTTGATGCCACCCTTTGGTAGGCGACAGCGCATCAAGAACACAAGTTGTCTTTAACAGAATGCACAAAATATAACCACGATATCTACTTACTATAATACAGGCGTAATGTCAATTATATAAACGATTATCCGCAGTACTCCTCCCGTTCAGTTGCACACATTGGGGATAGTGGGGCCACCGCGTTTCAAATCTTCTACTTTCGACAAATTTTTTTCACGCTTATCCTATCCCCACATACCTGGAAATGTTCATTAAAAATCCTTGATTTATTGTTTTCTGCATGCTAAATATCTTTAAACGTCAACTACTAGTGTATTAATGCTAAAACACTCTATTCTTAGCTTCAAAATATATGTAAGACAGTTACCAGCACCTGAAATATTACGGAATTATGTAGCATATACAACAAAAACTTGTTCTCCGATTTAGCAATTTCCCTGAAAAGAAACATGCGTGTACCCCAAAATATCCCACTACACTTTTCGGAAGGTGTAGAAACGTCAGCGCAGTATTAAGCTTCAACGAGCTATATCTGTATCTACGCCGAACCATATGCACATGATCGTGTCCTTAATATAATACGACAGGTTCAAAAAATAATTCCTACTATAATAAGGACAACGAAATATTTTATATCACCATTCCTATCGTTTCATGTACTGACTTACAAAATTGTTAAATATGAGCACAAAGCTGTTTTATTGCGCACATAAACTTTTTCGGCCACAACGGGTAGTTCTCAAAGTAACGTTGCTGCAAGATTTAGTACTACGTACAAATAACAATGTATTTCCATAAATTTTCCAAGTTCTACTATGCAAATGACGGCTGTAATTGTTGCCGCGACTTGAGCAACGCTGCTCACCGAATCTAAGAGTGAATGCCAATCATTTCAGCGCCTTTAGGGCCAGACATAGTGTTCACAAGTCAAATGACGGAAAACCCTTGTTTGAAGCCCAATACATTTAATACATGAAATATAATTGAACGATTGGGGCACAACGCGCCGTATAGTAAAAATGTAAACTTAGCTAATTACCATTTCCGGAATGTGTGCTCATATCGTCCGTTGACCAGCCCAACTCCACGGCCAAACTCCGTTCTTTTAGAATTGCTTCAGAACGCATTAGCTCAATTATTATCTGAACACATCAATAAAAATAACGTATATATTAGTACCAGCAGTATATGGATATATCAATACAGTAGTATAACGGTATAATATTACACCGCATTGTCCAGCAAAACTTTTCGACCAACAACGTCCATGCAGATGTCAGAGATATCGCTAAACTATCACCTCTGCGTTCCCTGTCAAAAATACGAAAAACCTTTGTCACCGGAATTTCCAGTCTTAAATACAGTAAAACCACAGTCTTATAAGTTTTAACCAAATTGTATACAATATGGCCGCTGCCTGCTACACGATTTGTAGGTTTCTCAATAATTAAAAAGGCATCTAAACACACTATAGCGTTCATCCGATTAAAAAATTGATTTTCGACTATTTTGTAAGAGTGATGTGGTAGCTATATTTTACTAAGTAAATAAAAATAAATTTTACTTGCGTATCTGAGCTAATTGCTTGTTTCGATTATTTGTGACAATCCTATGTAAAATGAAGCGCAGCCAGTTGAAATACGCATTCTCAATAAGTAAATAAACGTACAACTATGAGATCCTCTAGATAATTCTGGCTCCTCCAAATTAAAAAGTGGTATGGAGCCAGCTGTCACTTTTGTGTACCCTGATAAATACGGGTATTTCCTATTTCATCTCCCCTGACATCATCTCGCTGATCGAAACACATGTTCTCTGAGTTCTTGTCCACTTCCAAAACTTTCTGCGAATGGAGAAGCCAGTGCCTGGGGGCATCTTTACTTAACGTTGGGAATATCCCAAATATTTTCTGGGTTGGCGCTGCAACCTCCACGTCAAAGCCCAGCAGGTACCACGGTGATGTTGTGGAGAAGCCTGTGTTCAACTTTCGACTCCATACAATGGGTACTAAACTCCACATCCTACGCCAAAAAATACTAGACCTTAAGTAATTTACAAGACTAAAAAGGCTACATTTTGCAATTCATTTTATTTAAAATATATCCACGCAATTTCGAACGACTGCAAAAGTTTGCGAGATATCACATCGTTCTAGACGTTTTGAACTAAATATCAGCAATCCGACCCTGAACACTAAATATTATCTGGCGATAAAACTATGATATTAAATAAATTACGAGCCCTAGTTTCGTTTGTTGTTATAACATGCAAATGTCTAGTTCAATTTAACGTATATTTTCACAGTCCCTGTGCAATGTCGCGCGCTCACAACAACACCATCCGTATATCTTATCAACATGGAAGCAATGGGGAAACCTTACTCATATTGAACATCTCGTTGACAAAATATTGAAATGGAGGATCGTTTACTTTCGTTTTGTCACAAATTTTATCCTATATGTTTGCGTGAATATCAAAGCTACTTATTTTATGTGGGCTAGACTTTCACTGTTGAGAAGCGTTTTTTGCATGTGTCCACGATCTGCGTGTCTTGCTACCGCTTTTCCACTAGTCAGTTATATAAAGCAGAAGTGTTGCAGGCGCAGAATATTTGCCTGATGGGCAGGGAATAACTGGAACCGGAACCAACAACCGGAACCGTCCATTTAAACCGGATCCGGAACCGAAACCTGGTCTTCGAAATTTATATGTAGTAAAATAGATGATGGAAGAAATGAAGGTATAGTGGATTTAAAATGCATTAAAAATAACTTTTACATTAAACTTAATTCATTGCGATGGTATTATTTGCCTTTCTGAAACTTTAAAGAGACTGAGGAAGCTAATAATGTTTATTTATCGATCAAATATGTCGGTTTTTGGACATTCAGAGCAAACAATGTCTTCCACTATACACCATTGCGTATACTGTGTCAAATCGAATGTGCTTACAAAGCTTGGAGCGTAGAATACACACTTTCGCACTGTCTCCAGTCGCCTCCCGTTACTACACATACGTTTGTTACATGTTGTTCTGTAGTGAACTTGAAATTATTGGTTTATATGGTTCTCAAGTAAAATAATAGAAGGTATATATACTATAATATTCAGATCGTTGTCAGAACACACTGTTTAGCTGGCGTTGGGCAACCAATGCCCGTGAGTCAGATGATAATGGTGATATAGATGGTAGATGATAATAATGTGAAATATCTGCTACATACATCGACTTGGCTTTGATTTAACAAACTCCTGCACGTTATTATGAAAAATTCCTGCTCTAATTATGTGCCCTACTTACGTTTCACACGGCAAATTGGTTAGTTAATCTTTTCCTTTGCTTGGTTTTATTGGAGCTTGATCATTGTATAATATATATTACATATGTTTGGATTACAGGATGAAGCAAAAAACGTGGAAAATTTCAAACAAAATTTTTAAACTGGAATTCCGGTTCCGGTATAGTTTTTGCCCTTTGCCAGAGCCGCAACCGGAACACGATTTTCGCCGGAACCGGAATGCCGGTTACTCCCTGCTGATGGGCTAAAAATATGCTAATTTTCCAAATTATGGATTAAAAACCTCCCAAATTTCCCCCATGCGGGGCTAAAAAACACTAAAATTTCTCCGTTTTTAGAAAACGGTTTTCACAATTACAATCAGTTGCCAAACTCGACATTTTAGACGTTTTCTGAATGTACGGTTCCCCCTAGTTCCGCACCGGAGCACCCCGGTTTACTTTAGGTAGTTTGGGGAAGACAGCCTATAACACAATAAACGTTATTTATAACATGTATTTATTACATTTCGCCACTTCTTGCAGTTGCTATTCAACCTTCTGCTGGTTGCTACTCACCCAAACCTTTTCTTATAGAAATCAATCCGCCTACAGACGTACAACTTTTAACCGTCTAACACCACCTACCCATATTCTATCGTACTTCCGTTCGATTATACATGTCCTCCGACCTAATAGAATATCCATAAGCAGCAGGTAAAGCATAATTACACATCCAGTAAGCGTTAACCCTATGAAATTAAGTAGCCTGCTCTTTTGAGACCACAGCTAATAGAACATACCCATTCCCGTTCTTGTGATACCGGAACTGGCAATCCAGCAGGCCCACATGGCAACATATCAAGAGCTGATCCACCAAACGGTGTCACATATTGTTGTGGTTGCTGATTTGATTGTTCAGCTTCGCCGACGCTGTTTTCGTTATGATGTAAAGCCAAGTGATTCCATACCTGAGTACAATAAAAAACTAATGTTTTCTGCTAACTATAAAAATAGGTGGGTGAAGTCAATAACAAATCTAATAACCGATACAGTATGAACTATACCTTGGCTAGAAATAGACTTGCCGCATCTACTTTGACAAATATCTGCAGTGCAACATTACTTAAATTTTATCTCCGGTATCGCAATAAAACAAATGCAAAAACCGGTTAGGAAACTAAACTACCGGGCTTCCGGAATAAATGAAATGTGAGATCGACCCATATTTAACCAAATGTTACACCTATCGCGACCATTACCCTTAACACAAGACCTCTACACTGGTACATGTCTAAATCCGGATAGATAACAAAAACTCGGAAATTTGGATATAACAAAATTTTAAGGTCAAAACTTATCAAAAAAAATTTTGATTTCAAACTTTTTCACCAGCGTAAAAGGCAATTTTTGTATGATACAAATTTTGAGAAAAGAAAGGCTTTTATCTGCGCCTCCTGTTTGGGTCTTGGCCACATTTGCCCGTGGTGGCAACTGAACCGGAATTTGTAGAAGTATCATCGGAAGCCTGGAACAATATAACCGTGACTAACTTATAAATTATACAGTTGTTTTATCACTTTTCAATCCGCAGTTAGCTGCATCACGAGTCAGCAGCCAATATATTTACAAAGTTTCCTAACCTGTTCTCGTGTTCTTAAAAATCTCAAATACAAAACCGCTAATTAAATTCCGGTTATGAGAGATTTAGAAACTAACCAGCGCACACGGACACTCGAGCAGTATCGTTTGAAGCGTTGTACTCAGGCACATGACGACGTGTCGATGAAAGCCACAACTTAGGTATTGTGCAAAGAAGGGACAATTTACGGCAGCGCTGAAATATATAAAGGCAATAACAAGGCAGTCGATGATTGGCTGACCTGTATCTGACATAAAACGAGAAGCAATTCTATGCATATAGCACATTTGCGCTAGAAATTAAAAACTATCTTCTGACGCATACGAAAAATACCCTGATTTTGTAAACTCGCGTATTATTCTATTATTCTTTCGGTGACCTAAATTTAACAACATTTTCTTCCTAAAGCATGTCAGGTTAATTATTCAGACTCGTATAAAACAAAATGGTGCGAAAATTTTAGAACTCTTCTGAACAGTACCCACTGCAGAGCAGGTTATCCTAACCGTGATAATATAGCAATTATCCAAAACACATGTAGAACAACAGTCCGTATAGAGGTCCTTAATCTGCAGCTGCTAAAAATTACAAAGGTATTTACTCGTTCGTTGCTCAAACACGACAAAGTAAAACAGTCGCATACGATGAAGTCGTTTTCCACACACCATACACGCTTTAAAATTCATACAGTCGAGCCAAGGATAAAGCACTCATTAATCATTCACAGCAAAATCTGGAAAAGCCTATCAGCTAAAAATATCGCTCGATATGCCTCTAGTCGTGTTTCTGAATCAAAAACTAAGTTCATAACTCGGGTTAAACTGTGATGGTATAATATACTGTGTTTAAGCACATCGACTCATAAATCCTACAGTTTAATATTCATGAAATCATATGTTATGACATTAGCAAAACGCAAGGAAACACTAGTTCATGACAGCGGCATTCTGCGTCAACTTCCGCTACTCTTACGTTACACATTGCGTCGATTTCGCTTTCATACATTCTTGTATGTAGTTGGTGGTATAATTTCATACAATAAAAATAACGATGTTAATTACCCATAGCCAGAGATCCATGAGTTGTCATCCGGCGGTTGGTCTATCAACAGGAAACCAAACATCATTTCCTACAGGTCAAGTATTCGATAACTGATATAAATGACTACAGTCAAATAGACATTGTGTTATTCAAATAACCCACCTAGTCGAAGGCAGCTGCACCTGTGGCAAATTTTGTGGAGACGGGCAACTTCCTGATTCTGTTGATGCTGCTTCGTACATTTCGGTCAGTTTTGTTGCCGCTGCAAACGCAATTCGCCGGCACATAACTTGTGACTGCATAAAACTTGACAAATGCTGAAAATACCACACTATCAAAAGTAGTGTAAAAATATCAATAATGCAGCAACCCTGCAACTATTAAGCTATCAGGCTTAACCTATCGAACGCCTTAAATAAGTTGAAAAACCTCTAGGAAATAATTCATAACGCAAAACCATCAGACTGAGCTTTTATATAAAAATTTCAACACATTTTTATGAATTATATTTACTACTATTTACAAAAAGCAGGGTTTTTGTTAACGGTGAAAATATATTTTGTGTCAATTTATTTAACAAATTCAAAACACATAAACCCTAATGAGACAGAACAGAGCTTCGGCGTTTATTTCCACTTATGTAAAGGCGAGCCGTCGGGGATACACTTGGGTATCTGCTAAAAGGAATGTAATCGAATACGGTGGTATCAACACCAACACAGCACCCAGTTTATGTGCAGGCAGATCACACACAGTCAAGGCCATTTGTGCCAATCGAATCAATCCAAATCGCAATTTTGTCCTTTTACAATCGCGCAAAATTTCTGTTAACCACCGCGATTCGAGAGTTTATAACTTTGGCATTCATTTAAATGCACTAAAATAAATTAATTTCAATCAATATTTCGCAGTTACATCAGGCCTAACTGTAGTATGCTGTGCGAGTGCGCCAACGGACCAATCACTTTGTGGTTTTGTTAGTGGCTGCAAAACGCAACGCAACGTTATACGTAACTGAACGAAGTAGATGACATTA
>JASANE010001318.1:0-46184 GCA_030248225.1 Trileptium ribeirensis
AATCTGTATCTTTTTAGTTTGAAATGAGTATGTACACATTTAGGAACACTCTACTGGGTTTGACACCAAATTAGTCACTCGAAAGGACTAGATTTTAATTGGTCGAGCAACAGGCTAAATATTGATTAGTAAGAGGCTCAAGGTAAATTTTGATGATACAACAAAACCGCCTTTAAAGTAAGACCAAAACCGCCTTTAAGTAAGACCAAAATCTGTATCTTTTTAGTTTGAAATGAGAATGTACACATTTGGGAACACTCTACTGGGTTTGACACCAAATTAGTCACTCGAAAGGACTAGATTTTAATTGGTCGAGCAACAGGCTAAATATTGATTAGTAAGAGGCTCAAGGTAAATTTTGATGATACAACAAAACCGCCTTTAAAGTAAGACCAAAACCGCTTTTAAGTAAGACCAAAATCTGTATCTTTTTAGTTTGAAATGAGAATGTACACATTTAGGAACACTCTACTGGGTTTGACACCAAATTAGTCACTCGAAAGGACTAGATTTTAATTGGTCGAGCAACAGGCTAAATATTGATTAGTAAGAGGCTCAAGGTAAATTTTGATGATACAACAAAACCGCCTTTAAAGTAAGACCAAAACCGCCTTTAAGTAAGACCAAAATCTGTATCTTTTTAGTTTGAAATGAGAATGTACACATTTGGGAACACTCTACTGGGTTTGACACCAAATTAGTCACTCGAAAGGACTAGATTTTAATTGGTCGAGCAACAGGCTAAATATTGATTAGTAAGAGGCTCAAGGTAAATTTTGATGATACAACAAAACCGCCTTTAAAGTAAGACCAAAACCGCCTTTAAGTAAGACCAAAATCTGTATCTTTTTAGTTTGAAATGAGAATGTACACATTTGGGAACACTCTACTGGGTTTGACACCAAATTAGTCACTCTAAAGGACTAGATTTTAATTGGTGGAGCAACAGGCTAAATATTGATTAGTAAGAGGCTCAAGGTAAATTTTGATGATACAACAAAACCGCCTTTAAAGTAAGACCAAAACCGCATTTAAGTAAGACCAAAATCTGTATCTTTTTAGTTTGAAATGAGTATGTACACATTTAGGAACACTCTACTGGGTTTGACACCAAATTAGTCACTCGAAAGGACTAGATTTTAATTGGTCGAGCAACAGGCTAAATATTGATTAGTAAGAGGCTCAAGGTAAATTTTGATGATACAACAAAACCGCCTTTAAAGTAAGACCAAAACCGCCTTTAAGTAAGACCAAAATCTGTATCTTTTTAGTTTGAAATGAGAATGTACACATTTGGGAACACTCTACTGGGTTTGACACCAAATTAGTCACTCGAAAGGACTAGATTTTAATTGGTCGAGCAACAGGCTAAATATTGATTAGTAAGAGGCTCAAGGTAAATTTTGATGATACAACAAAACCGCCTTTAAAGTAAGACCAAAACCGCCTTTAAGTAAGACCAAAATCTGTATCTTTTTAGTTTGAAATGAGAATGTACACATTTGGGAACACTCTACTGGGTTTGACACCAAATTAGTCACTCGAAAGGACTAGATTTTAATTGGTCGAGCAACAGGCTAAATATTGATTAGTAAGAGGCTCAAGGTAAATTTTGATGATACAACAAAACCACCTTTAAAGTAAGACCAAAACCGCCTTTAAGTAAGACCAAAATCTGTATCTTTTTAGTTTGAAATGAGTATGTGCACATTTAGGAACACTCTACTGGGTTTGACACCAAATTAGTCACTCGAAAGGACTAGATTTTAATTGGTCGAGCAACAGGCTAAATATTGATTAGTAAGAGGCTCAAGGTAAATTTTGATGATACAACAAAACCGCCTTTAAAGTAAGACCAAAACCGCCTTTAAGTAAGACCAAAATCTGTATCTTTTTAGTTTGAAATGAGAATGTACACATTTGGGAACACTCTACTGGGTTTGACACCAAATTAGTCACTCGAAAGGACTAGATTTTAATTGGTCGAGCAACAGGCTAAATATTGATTAGTAAGAGGCTCAAGGTAAATTTTGATGATACAACAAAACCGCCTTTAAAGTAAGACCAAAACCGCCTTTAAGGTACGGCTTTTAGTGAACAGAACTTATCTTTACTTAGTCCCGAAAGGACTGATTTTTCTAGACAATCTCCAGGCGGTATGACGACTAGTAGACACTCGAGGGGAATTTACTTTTAAACAGCAGAACCACCGCTAAAGAAAGACCAATACCAGGCTAGAGGAAATGAGAACAACAAAACCGCCAAAGCTAGACCAAAACCGTTAAGTAAGACCAACATCTGTATCTTTTTAGTTTGAAATAAGAATGTACACATTTGGGAACACTCTACTGGGTTTGACACCAAATTAGTCACTCGAAAGGACTAGATTTTAATTGGTCGAGCAACAGGCTAAATATTGATTAGTAAGAGGCTCAAGGTAAATTTTGATGATACAACAAAACCGCCTTTAAAGTAAGACCAAAACCGCCTTTAAGTAAAACCAAAATCTGTATCTTTTTAGTCTGAAATGAGAATGTACACATTTGGGAACACTCTACTGGGTTTGACACCAAATTAGTCACTCGAAAGGACTAGATTTTTATTGGTCGAGCAACAGGCTAAATATTGATTAGTAAGAGGCTCAAGGTAAATTTTGATGATACAACAAAACCGCCTTTAAAGTAAGACCAAAAGCGCCTTTAAGTAAGACCAAAATCTGTATCTTTTTAGTTTGAAATGAGAATGTACACATTTGGGAACACTCTACTGGGTTTAACACCAAATTAGTCACTTGAAAGGACTAGATTTTAATTGGTCGAGCAACAGGCTAAATATTGATTAGTAAGTGGCTCAAGGTAAATTTTGATGATACAACAAAACCGCCTTTAAAGTAAGACCAAAACCGCCTTTAAGTAAGACCAAAATCTGTATCTTTTTAGTTTGAAATGAGAATGTACACATTTGGGAACACTCTACTGGGTTTGACACCAAATTAGTCACTCGAAAGGACTAGATTTTAATTGGTCGAGCAACAGGCTAAATATTGATTAGTAAAAGAGGCTCAAGGTAAATTTTGATGATACAACAAAACCGCCTTTGATGTAAACAGAACCGCCTTTAAGTAAGACCAAAATCTGTATCTTTTTAGTTTGAAATGAAAGGCACACATGGGGGCACACTCCACGGGGTCACAACAAAAACTCACCAAGGGGAAGAGATATAAGTGGAGCACAAACAAACTAAATGATAAGAGGAGGTTTAAAGTTTAAGACAACAAAACCGCCTTTAAGTAAAGAACCATACCGCCTTTAAGAAGACCAAAATCTGTATCTCTTTAGTTTGAAATGAGAATGTACTCATTTGGGAACACTCTACTGGGTTTGACACCAAATTAGTCACTCAAAAGGACTAGATTTTAATTGGTCAAGCAACAGGCTAAATATTAATTAGTAAGAGGCTCAAGGTAAATTTTGAGGATACAACAAAACCGCCTTTAAAGTAAGACCAAAACCGCCTTTAAGTAAGACCAAAATCTGTATCTTTTTAGTTTGAAATGAGAATGTACACATTTGGGAACACTCTACTGGGTTTGACACCAAATTAGTCACTCGAAAAGACTAGATTTTAATTGGTCGAGCAACAGGCTAAATATTGATTAGTAAGAGGCTCAAGGTAAATTTTGATGATACAACAAAACCGCCTTTAAAGTAAGACCAAAACCGCCTTTAAGTAAGACCAAAATCTGTATCTTTTTAGTTTGAAATGAGAATGTATACATTTGGGAACACTCTACTGGGTTTGACACCAAATTAGTCACTCGAAAGGACTAGATTTTAATTGGTCGAGCAACAGGCTAAATATTGATTAGTAAGAGGCTCAAGGTAAATTTTGATGATACAACAAAACCGCCTTTAAGGTAAGACCAAAACCGCCTTTAAGTAAGACCAAAATCTGTATCTTTTTAGTTTGAAATGAGTATGTACACATTTAGGAACACTCTACTGGGTTTGACACCAAATTAGTCACTCGAAAGGACTAGATTTTAATTGGTCGAGCAACAGGCTAAATATTGATTAGTAAGAGGCTCAAGGTAAATTTTGATGATACAACAAAACCGCCTTTAAAGTAAGACCAAAACCGCCTTTAAGTAAGACCAAAATCTGTATCTTTTTAGTTTGAAATGAGTATGTACACATTTAGGAACACTCTACTGGGTTTGACACCAAATTAGTCACTCGAAAGGACTAGATTTTAATTGGTCGAGCAACAGGCTAAATATTGATTAGTAAGAGGCTCAAGGTAAATTTTGATGATACAAGAAAACCGCCTTTAAAGTAAGACCAAAACCGCCTTTAAGTAAGACCAAAATCTGTATCTTTTTAGTTTGAAATGAGAATGTACACATTTGGGAACACTCTACTGGGTTTGACACCAAATTAGTCACTCGAAAGGACTAGATCTTAATTGGTCGAGCAACAGGCTAAATATTGATTAGTAAGAGGCTCAAGGTAAATTTTGATGATACAACAAAACCGCCTTTAAAGTAAGACCAAAACCGCCTTTAAGTAAGACCAAAATCTGTATCTTTTTAGTTTGAAATGAGAATGTACTCATTTGGGAACACTCTACTGGGTTTGACACCAAATTAGTCACTCGAAAGGACTAGATTTTAATTGGTCGAGCAACAGGCTAAATATTGATTAGTAAGAGGCTCAAGGTAAATTTTGATGATACAACAAAACCGCCTTTAAATTTCAAAAGCTACACATATGCATTTCTGCACTTAAGGATTTTTAAAATGTTAATCATGGATGCTGACACACCGAGGTCTTGGGGAGTGGTAGTCGTGGTCGGCATTGGTAGAGGTCATTGTTGGGGCTGGTGCTTTTTTCATCACCAAATTTTTCTTTTTCTTTTTCATAAAGGCCGCCCCCACGCCGCCTTGGTATTACGCTCATATAGCAATATGTAAATCTGAACGTAGTAATACGTACATATAACGTATTGCTACCGAGAAGCACCCGTATTCATTTTCAAATATAATCTCGGTGTTTTTTTGGAAATTCTCTTCTTATCTCAGCGTGCACATGCCATCGTGACTGTTATTTTGCCAGTATGTAAAAGAAACAAAGCGCAATCAGCCGTGCCCGCGAACGGGTAGCGGTGGTCGGGTATTCGCACAAACCTTGAGCCCGCGGATAGCAGGTAACCTGTGGTTACCTGTAGTTAGCACAGCTCCACATGTTTTAACAGCCTTGTATTGGTTATGTTTTAAAATGCAGGCACAGCCTTGTAGTAGCATTGCAAATATGTATCCTTGTGACACGTATGCATCAGTATGAAACAAAGGCATATGTAGCATGGGTGCATATTTTGAAGTTTTTTTATAAAAAACAATTTAATAATTTTAAATGAAAACATCAAGTGGGCAGTGCTACAAAGTAGTCAAAATAAAGGATCAGAAGAACGGCGAAGCTGACATTTTGCATCGTTGGGTTGTATATTTTGTGATATAAAACGCAGCATAGTCTGAGTTAGCGTAACGAAGCTGAGTTATTCTGAGCATCGACTTGCGGTTTAGTAGATGAGGTTTTGGTGTTCGCCTTTGCAAACACATTTGTTTTTATTTAGTTCATTTTTATTTTGTAAGTAAAAACAGTTGTGAAGGCCAAGGCCTCAGACAGATACCGGAGTCGACTTAGTGGGTAGCCGACTGAATAACGACAGTTAAGCTAGAGCTTCTTCGTTAGGTCCGCTTCGCACTATGCTTATTGCGAATCAGGTGATTATAGACCGGCCATGTAAGCAATATTTATCGCGCATTCTAAATTAGAGCCGTTCAAATGCATGATAAAACAGGGTTTGTAACAACTAGGCATACGTAGTCAACACAGTTCAAAATCCGAATTCGGCTCTCGCTGGATTTGTGTCTAATACAGCTGCAGGGACTCGGTTTGGCCCTGGTATATTTCTTACCGTACATACGTATTTTCAGCGAAGTGTTTGTTACACCTAGCTGACAAGTTAACTGCGATCGCTAGGACGACAATTTCGCTAGACGCTTTACGTGACCAATTATATGTCGAATCTCGCACTCCCGTGATCCACGTTGCCTTCGGTGGCAGTGGAGGAATACCATTCTGATTAGATATATTTCCCAGTGCCGATCACATAATATACCGGAAATTTTGCACCGGATCGTAGGACGCAATTCGTGAGGCAATAATTAACCAACAAAAGGCTAAAAGTACCTCTGCTTGCCAGTGGTCTACTGAACTTCGCGCAAATTTTTTACCACATTTCCGAATATTGCAAGACAATTTAAAGTATTGCGCTACGTTACTGACCAACCTTGCATCTGTCGTTAAAACGACTCCCGCTAGTCAAACCCCTATAGTTACCGAAACCCTAGCAACTCATGAGCCAACGCAGTCATAACCTTCCGACCGCTCCGTCTAGCGGTGATAAACGCGAAGATTCTCACAGCTGGAGAGCTAACGAATTCGAAATAAAATTTCAAGCGAATGATTGGCCGGAAGACAATGAGGCGGCGCTCCTAGGTGTGCACTTGGCAGGGCATGCCAAGTTTGTGTTCAATGGCCTTAGCGCACACAATAAACCTATTGGTTGCACAATTGGACCAGGAATTGATGACTGAAGAGAGAAGACGATTTCTTACCGACCGCTATGATATATGTGTTCAAGGCGAAGATGAAACTTTGGGCCATTATGCTCAGGCGCTCAGTGAACTGGTCTATTCCGCTCGCAGTTACATGGCTGTTGATTCCGAAAAGCAGACGAATCGGAGTAAAAAGTATATTGCAGGTCTATTAAATTATCTTTGTTGATTTGCTCATTTATGAAATGAATACTATCGCCGTGGTGTTCTCTTGCGTAGATAAGCAATAACGATAGTACTGGTATAAGGACTACATATAAGTGAGTGAGTGGGTTGACCGGCAGCGAGAATCCAATCTAGAGACCGCGAACCACTCCATGGGGAGGAGTTAGAACAGTATGTAAATTGTAAATTTATTCCTGAAAATCTAGATAAGGTAGCGGGCACTGGAAACGGCTGTCAGGTAACCCGTAAATCTACCGAGTTTTACTGTTACTTAGGCTACTAGTAACTAAGTTTAAAAAGGGTAACATCGATGCTTACGTTTAAAATCTTGAAGATCTCGGGAAGAGGGAACGGAGGATCGTCCTTACTACCTGTGAGCAGGCTTGCGTTGACCCTGCCTTGGGGAACCTACATATCCCTAGAACGTGGACCTACATAGGGGCCAGGCCGAACACCGTGATTAACCCGCCAGCGAACTACTAAGCTAACCTGTGACTTTATGTCAATTATAGGTTACCTGGGGAATGGTGGAAGTTGGGGTCTCTCGAGCACCATAGCGGATCACTTAGGACCACAACTGGTCTTTGTACACATCAAGGAGAACCACTCTGGGCAACGCCAAATGATTTTGTTCGGCATAAGTTCTCTACCACCGCATGTATCATGTCTGTGAAACGCTTCGCAAACATTGCATCGTCTCATGGATCGCGAATTTCGAGATATGCGGTTTAACAAAACGTACATCTGAAATATTCTCGTCGCATCTATAGGTGGTAAACTCGCTTACTCGTAATGCGATGGCCAAATTGTCCTGACGACGGATGTATCGAGACAACCCACTGGTGCTGTTCTTGTAATATGTAACAGCCCGAACTCTACGAAATTGATAAAAAACGCGGTTAACGCAGTGAAAATTGTAGGGAATGAAGGGAATGGACGGCCGGATACCGGTGGAGTGTGTCTTCCATATAATTGTGTAATGTTGTAATATTGCAGTAATTGTGAAATAAATAAAATTATATTTCATTGTGTCATGCTTGTAAAGTCACACTCCACCACCCGACGGTGCACGGGGTGATTTTGGCACCGAATCATGAAAGACAGGGTAACTTCTAGGGGTGTCCGGTCGGTCCTCGTGAACATAAATTGCTTGTTAATTATAAACTGTTATGTATTGTGTCGTTGTGCTGGACGGGCGTGTGTGTTCGGAGAGGCCAGGGACCAACGGATATTACAGAAATTTTGGGCATTCAAGAAAAAATGGTCGCATCGGGCCTGATCCCGGCGCACACGCCGAATGATCATTATCACATAATATCTGCTGTGCGTTAATACTCGTTACATATATGGTGTAATTATGCATTATATTTGGTCAAAGAATACTAGGACGAGCCCAAGAAATTCTTAAGGTGATTGAAATCCTCGGCCTAGGAGAAACTGAAATAAAGTACTTCAAGATACAAAATTTCTAAGACACTATTTTGTGATAAGGCGCTAAAAGTTCAAATTTTGGGTTTTCCCACTAAACCCTGGAAAAAGGGGTAACTATACCTTATAAAGGACTCTCTAGGGGTGCCAAATTGTTTAGGCGGGTCAAACGATTTGGTTCCCGTAAGTTCTTACGGATCCCCGAACAGGCGCTTAAGCCCCCGATTTTCCAAGCCTAAAAGGACACTAAAAGAACCAAAAGTCCCCGATTTTTGGAGCCCAGGACACTTATTGGGTCCCACCCTAACTGTTTAGCTGAAAACGGGGGCCGCCCACCCCCACCGGTCCGCTCAGGACCCCCTAAACTCAAACGGGATACAAAAATTTCGGGTTTTGCAAGCCTAAAATGGCCTCTATCGGGCCTCTCGTGGGAGATGGAACTAAAATTTTAACTTCTCCAGCAGCCGGTCTGCCAGGGCATGATTCAGGTCCTGCCCCCGACCGCCTGCTGTCTTTCGTTCTCGAGATATCGGAAAAAAAGGTGCCGATATTCCTATGAGAAAACGGCGCCCTGAGCACCGTTATATTTTGATAGAAAATTTTTCTCGACCGACCAGTGCGAGGTTTAGTTTGTTTACGTGCCTTTTGGCACGTCTCAGCCACTGCCCATAGCACGCTCGCTGGGGTTTTGTTATTCTCTATGTCGCCGCCGGTCTTGGTAGTTGTAGCGCTTATGCTTCAATTGTTTAATTGCTTATATGTATGTTTCGTACCGCGGTGTCGGCTTATATGTTGGTTAAGTTTTGAAAGATCTAATATTTACTTGCTTTCCGACTATCGGACGATTAATTTTGAACATTTAATATTTACTTGCTCTTCAGTTATGAGGCACCAAATGGCCAAGAAAAAAGGGGGGCCAGCAGCCAATATAAAGAGACCGCTGCAGAGGGTTTTCGGGACCAGTCGAGAAGTTGGTAGTCAAAGGTTGTCGGGTTTTCGGCGTTTGTAGTCGGTTAGCTTTTGCCCGCGTTTTTCGTTTTATTTCAGCTTTCTTGGCGTAGTGTTCGCTCGGGTGGACTCTTCGGTATGCAGGCGTGCGGAAGAGCTCCACCCGAGGCCTTTCAATTTGTGAGTTTTCGTAGTTTATATTTCAACCAAGGAACGGCCCTTGCGGGCGCTGTGGCGTCTGATGGATGCCCCGGTCCCCCGCAAGTGTCGCGCCCGCGCACGAAAATTCAGAACTGATAGACTTCGGATAAAATTCGAATTAAAGGCTGTTTCATGCTCGACTGGTTCCCCACTCCCAGGGCCATTTCTGCACCGGTCCTGGTAGTGTTAGCAAGTTTATAATCGTGAGTGCGCTAAGGTTGTAAAATGCTAGCGTAGTGCAAATTTACACTTTCAATGTTCGCAACTTAAGGCCTTCAGACGAAAGTTTATTTATTCAAGGATAACCGACGGTTTACTTAGCGTTATCCAGGTTAAGTAGAGCTCTGCCTAAGATGCAGTTAAAACTCACTCAGGGTCAATCAAAACTTTACCTGACGCTGAGGTAGGTTAAATCAAAGGTCAATCGTACAATTATGTAGGATGAATCAAACGATTACCTAACATCTATTTAGGGTCAACTGGATTTACTTTGCCATTACTTCGGTCCAGTTAGAGTTTTACCTAGCCCTTACTCGGGCTCGACTAAAATTTTCCCCGCTTTTGCTTAGCTTGGAGTTAAAACTACGACCTACGCGGGCGCACCGTTTTGTCCGTCCATCAGCTGCGCATAAGGACTCGCCCTTGTGGGTGCCGTTTCCAACATTCAAAGCGGGATCGAAGTTTTGCCCACCTATTTGAACCAGTTTTGATCAGGCAACTTTCTAGTTGGGTCATCCGTTTGCCCCGAGGAACTTTTGCCATGCAGACGTGGGAAGGTGTGCCTCGGGTGTCTGGATGGCAGCGCCGGATTTGCGGAACTTTTAGTGTTTACTAATGGCAGGGCAGATATTAATGTTTTCACGCCATCAAGAGTTTCTGTTAAAAATTTATCAACTACTGTCAAATGGTAGGACAAGACTATAGAAATTAAACGTACGAAATTTCCCTCGGAGAATGGTCATGCACACCCGAGCGGGTGAAACGTAAACTGCAGTGTACACCCCGATTGGGTGGTATATGTAGGTATATAGTTTTATATTTTATCGTACACCCAGCAGGGTAGTTTATAGAAATTTTGTGCCAATAAAAGAAAGGGAATAGTAAATCATCGAAGTGTTTCTAGTATTCAAGCGATTTGGTTGATTCCTGTTAGATAGGATCCTGTATGACCCAGCGAGGCCCGGCCACCACCTTAAGCGGGGTGATCGTTACTATAAATCGAGTACTTAAGGATTACTAGTGTATGCCACCGGTGCTTGAATTCGTACCGAACGCCCGCAACTTGAACTTCTGCCCACACCGCAACCGCCCTTTTAGCTCAACACGCCTCGGAACTCCTACTCGCTCACGTGTTCGCCTAGCTGTATTTCCGTACCACCCTGGGCCCGCTATTAATTGTCAGACATAAATAACTGAACGGAATTTCACACCAAATATTTTATCACCCAACTTAAACTAACTGACCCGAAATGTACCACTCAGGCCCAATCAGGTAAACTAAAACATACGTCTCGTTGGAGCAATTACAACTCAACGTCCAGACTAAAATTTATCACCCTGACCCTTTAATCTGGTGATTCCCATAAGTTATGTCCCATCCCTCGTGCATCATGGGGATTGAAATCAAAAGAAGGAATAGCAGGTCAGCCTCATTACCTGCGAGCAGGCTTAGGGGATGACCTCCCTCAGGGGGACCTCCATACCGCTAGATACGTGGGCCACAATAGGGGCCAGGCCGAACACCCTGGTAAACCCGCTAAGCTGAGTGGTTCCCATCAGTCAGACCGGGGTCCACCGGGGAATCGTGTAAGCCGGGGTTGTCCGGACACCACAGTGAAACGAGAGTGGTGCAGCTGGGATCCCTTAGGGCCAGAACTGGTCCTAGCTAGTACAATATATCTGCAGGAAGCCAAGTCGGACGGCGACAGCGAAGCATGTGAGCTCCTACAGCTAAAATTATAGATATCAAAAAAACACTATCGGCTAAAAATCAATCCGAACCACTTTACGATTTATGCGCTTTAGGGTAGTTTAAATTAAAAGTGTGTGTATATTAATGTTACTTCCGTTAGATAATATAGTCCGTCTAGCAGCTTCATATCAAACGCAAACTTAGAAGCTGCACAGAAGATAATTTTACACATTTTCGAACTAACCTATCCTCAAAAATTAACAAAAAATATTGGTTGCCGCCTCTAATGAGTAAAATCAGCCGATTTTGGTGATATCATAGAGCACCCAATTTAGTAGTTACAATACACACGACAATACAAAATTTTATTGTAACACAAATAACTACAACATATTATAAAAGTCCTTGAAGCCTATATACTCGAGCTGCGAGGTGTCAGGGGCATCCGGGGAGGTTTGTGTTCGGTCTACTAGGAGAGGGACAACCGATCTGGGGAGCGGCGGTGCCGGGAGGTGCGGCGTCTTCGGGTCACATCTGTGATCAGGTAACGGTGCGTGACCGTAAACCGTAAACTCTTCTCTACACTGTGCCGAACATAACACGCATCTCTTAATATCTCAATGTCTTTTGCCTTCTTTATTGTTGCTCTTCCACAGGGACATATCGGAAACTTAACGTAAACCGAGCCCGTCAACGACAATTACTCTAAGTCTGTAATAAAAATCCGACCAGAAGTTTGTCGACTTCAAATTCCCGAACCCCCGGGCTCAGAATATATTTCAGGTTCGAGAAATCCGCAAATCGAAACCTATATAGGGGGCTTTGGAAATTTATCATTATTACATTAACCTATTGGCCCATGTCAACTTTAGGGGCCGAAGTATAATGCATGCCATGCTGTTCTCGATATACTAAGCCTAAGCTAAGGTCCCTATATGAGCCGTGTACTAAGCCTAAGTCGGGGTGCTGCCGTCCCCGAAAACCCCGCTCTACGCTGTTCTTTTTTCTAACGTTATAACGTCCGGCCCGTAAAGTTGACATGAGCCAAACGATTAATCTGCATTTTAGCGTCAAAATAGTAATTCTATGGCAGTAGCATTCGACGCTCAGGTTACACAGCTATAATATTAAAGTGACCCTTCATCACTCATCGTCTTCCTCCCAACCAGATACTAAACAAAGTTTTATTAAGACCTGAAAAGAAATCTAAGAATATTATGAAATTGGCCAGAGCGCAACTTTAATAAATCGCTTTCTTAAAGATTAAAAACTTTTCGAATGTATACCCAACACACCTTTTAGATGGAGCATATATATTTAGGAATCGAATCATCCACTCTTCTGAATAGTGCTCAGTAAAAAATAATGTAGACTATTCGACGTCATCTGTCCTGCTTAATATAAGAACCAAGAAATCCCACAAATCCCGTAGCATATTGTTTCGAAAGTGCGCGTGATTAAATACTATTTGTCAGGACATGTCACTAAATCGGATCAGTATGTCTTTGATGCCGCATAAGATAGCAGACCCCCTAGTAATTTCGACATAAGAACTGACAATCATGCAGGATTATGGAAACTACGGGTGCCCACTGCCACCCATTAAGCGTGGTATATATCTGCCTCTACCCGTACCCACGCACAGCTCCGGGCCTTAGCGAAAATACAATAATAGCATTTAAGACTATTTACCTAGGTAGATATTTAATATCGCAGTACATATACGTCTTTATACAAAAAGTCAACGTGTAATATCTCAATAAATATCGCAGATACGACCTTCTACCATGGTGCGTTAGATGCAAAATTTGACGCTGAACAAAATGGTATACTCAGGTGGAAAACAGCAATTATTGCAGATAGGACCTTTTACCAAAGCAAGGCAGAATTGCAATTCGTCTGTAACGCAAGATTGCCAAGAATTATATTCACCGGTTTTCCAACATCGTTTCTTTTACGAATTCCCAGAATTATTACACATTGGCTGTTTTGTAAATTGCTTTGTCACTAGTATAAACTGCCGTGATCGGGTCACTGGGTTACTACAATGACTGGGTCACAATATGGTGACCTGGTACCAACTCAGCAACAAACACAATCCATTACAATACAGTAGGTACTGTATGTTCGTTTCCATTATTCACCCCAGCCCGAATTTGGTGAATTTTGAAGATACGGAGCTGATTTTATAATAAATCGGTTTAGCTCGATGAGGCGGTTCAGAAAATACTCATTTTACCCGCATCCCTGAATTTTTTGAAGTTTCAATGGTCCCACTTAGGAACACAAAATTTTTTCTTCAGAATGTGTTAAGTACCGACTCGGCTTGATGAGAGAAACCGATTGGTCAATAGTTTATTGAAATTTACACCACCGTTAGAAAGTTATGTGGATCCATCATCCTGAGGAGCGATAATAAAATGCAGGCCACGCCATGTTCGATATACTAAGCCTACGCCTTAGTCTAATTATTCTTATATAAGGCATACCTGTATCTTCAAAACTGAACAAATTCAGGCTGGGGGATAACGGAAAAGAACCGTACTGTAATATGTACAGTCAAAACCACATCAATTTCTAACCATCAACAATATAAATTTTATTGCATAAAAACTCGTTTTGTTGGCTATTAAAATGTAATTTATGAAATAATACAGCTACTAAAGTTATTAATATATAACCAACACTCTCTCCATCACAATATAAGATTTTTAGTTTCAAGATCACTGTAATTTTATTATTAACTATAACGCGGGATTGTTAAGTTCGTTTGTTTTCATTTTTCAAAATGTATTTAATTTGGAAATATATATGCGGAGCAACCCTTTTAGGCCAAATTTTCTGTAAATTCAAGTATAAATATTATAATATACAACAGCGTAATGACATTGTATACCGTTTGCTTTAAATCTTCTACAATGCCCGTATCATTTTATTAATATATAATAATTAACCATTTTGCGTATATCGCCGAAATAACTACACTCACAAGTAAATGAGGTGAATCAAATAAAACCAAAATCCGTCGAGTATACACATTTGCTAGGTAAAAATGCTATCAAACTACTTGTTGAACAACCACTATCATTATACTTGAGAAACATAAGGTGACCCCACCATGCATCCTATTTTGTAATAACCGGTAGCGCATCACAAACCCGTTACGAAAAAAGAATGAATTTTATTCGGGTTTTCACTAACCGAAAATTAGCAAAATCAAATCCAAATGCCACAAATTACACCTTGTGTTAGGACATAATTTTGGCGTTTGCATTGCAGAAATTCGATTCCCTAGTGCCTATTATTCAAAGTTGGATAGTTCAGTGTCAACGATGAAATTTAATGCAAAAGTGACGTTACAAGCAAATCTATCCTATGGTTAAGCTATTGGAGTTCGCGAACAGAACCGATTTAACTCAAATTCGGCAAATTTTCGTTCCCAAAAATTGCGGTATTTCACTCGAGTTTTCGATGATGGATTTTCGAGTTTACAAAATGGACACTTTTCAACCGCAAGCAGTGTGTTCGTAAACTACTTTGTGCCGATTTCAAATGACCAAAAATGGTTCCGTAACAATTATGTAAAATTGCAAAATAGGATGGTTGATGCGGTCACCTTAAGTTTACACGCAAATTAAGGTAAAAACTGTCAAATTGCAGACCGATGATTTTTGATTGAGCAAGATAATGAGTTAAAAAATAACCATTCTAGTAGAATTCCTGGAAATTCGTAAGATTACTACTCATACAAAAACACATCAATCTCACGTTTATATATACGTCTCACATACTGATATTGATTCTTTTTGCACGGAATTCTGTTATAAAGAAGTTTCAGGTAAAGCAGTGCACATCTCCCACAACCGCAACTATTTCGCACGAAATTATCCTCTAGGACAGGTGGTGCAACGAGCTCGTAAATGAGCACTTGGCAAATGGCAACGGGAACTATTTGGAATATATATGCCAAAATTTTCATTTCAATTTACGCTTAGTAACATTCCCATTTACGCTTTTTCTACGATGCTCAAACCGTTTGTTCTGAATACGCCTGCTGTACGAATAACTAGAGAGTGATGTCGAAACTCTTAAAGTTTGAACATTGCACCACAACATAAACAATAAATTTTGAGTATTTTACAATGATGTAAGCTTGGCAACTGTAAATCATAGACAGTGCAAAGCCTGTAAATCCGTATACACAAGAGTAAAGTACTGTATATGCAACGCAGGCAGAACCTGAGTTCTTGACAACGGACTGCATTTATAGAAACTGTGCGGAGCAGTATCAAATAGTCTCATATATTCGTTATTCACAACTACCGGAGATAGTTGGTCTTTTATTATTTAATTTCTCTCGACTATCGTGCTGGTAGCTGTGTCTTAAAATGCTTAAATACGATAAACTCGGTGACACTCATTGCTCAACGGCTAATTGGATGGATGTCGGTGTGTGGCTCAAACTGTTTGTCTTGGCGCAAACGGCTGTGGTTTTAAGTCTTAGATTTAAGACTCCCCTCTACGGTTAGATTTCCTGAACCTTGATTCACTCGAACTACGAAGGTTGCGTTTTGATCTCTGCACAGTCTTCAAACTGCTCAGTGAAAACCAACGCCAATTTCATTTTAAATACTTACAATTAAATGATTTAGTGCGAGCACGTGGACATTCTCTAAGACTTCGCAAGCCAAAAATAAAAGCACATGTTTTAAGCCACGCATTCCCCATTCGTACCATTAGCGAGTGGAACAATCTGCCCGACACATTGGACGGACAGCTGTTCGTTGCAGCCGCAAACGTTAAAATTTTCAAAAAACTACTAATGCAGGTAGACCTCAATAAATCATTAAAATATCATCGCAACTTATAACAGATGTAAGTGGTGGTAGGTACCTCCCCCATTCTGTTAGCTATATATTTACTAGTTTATTGTGAAAATTATTATGCTTATATATATTCATAATCGTCTTATAAGTTGTTTTACTAGTAAATTGACTTGACTTGACTTAATTATGCCCAACTGCAGTTTTGGTAGTTGCGCCTTAAAATATTTAATTACGGTAAATTCGATGGCAGAGATATCTCAGCAACAGCTGGTCGCATCGATGTCGGTGAGAATTCAAAATATTTGTCTTGACACGAACTGATGCGGTTCTCAGTCTTAGACTTCTAGCTCTTCATTTATTTATTCCCAACTACCGTATTGTTAGTTGGCAGTTATACCTTAAATATTTAATTACGATAAATTCCATTACACTCATAGTTCAACAATAATATTAAATTGCGATAAATTCTGTTACACTCATAGCTCAACAACGGCTAGTAGGATCGGTATCATGAAGACTCTAACTGTTTGGCTTGACGCGAATTATTGAAGCGGTTAGATTTAAGTCTTAGATTTCTAGCTTATTTAATTATTCAAAACTACCGTATTGATAGTTGTGCCTTAAAATATTTCATTACGATCAATTCTATGACCCTCATAGCTCAACAAGGGCTGGTCGGATCGATGTCGGTGAAGGGTCAAAATGTGTTTTGACAACAACTGACGCAGTTCTCAGTCTTAGATTTCTAGCTCCTCATTTAATTACTCCTAACTACCGCATCGGTAGTTGTGCCTTAAAATATTTATTTGCAATAAATTCAATGATACTCATAGCTCAAGAAGGGCTGGTCGGATAGATGAGGGCTCAAAATGTTTATCTTGACGCGACCTGGTGCGGTTTTCCGTCTTTATTTCTAGCTCCACATTTTTACCTAGTGTTACTGAAAACCTCAACATGTAAATTTGGTAATTTTAATTCCATCGTCTGTAACTCGTGTACAAATTCACATGTAATTTCTACATATACTTTGAATAAAAGCCTTTACTTCTATCTGACTTGTTGCTAAGCTGAGATCAAACAACCCATATTTTCAGGCCTAAATTTCTTTGGATCCCATAAAGTCTTGCTTCTTCCACTTAGGCATCAAAATTTATTGGTTCACCTTTTGATTCCCTGTCTTTTCCAGACACTACAGCTTTTTCAATATTTTCAAGGAGTTTATACAGTATTTGGGACCTCCTCACTCGTGGCTCACAGTATAGCATTCAGTTCAGAAAAACATAGTAAACCTTCAGTTATTTTCTTTTAAACCGTATAAAACAATTTCATGTTTAACAAACGTGTCCCTAGTAAAGTGATGCGATTGGAAATTGTCTAGGATACATTCCACGACTTGCAAGCACACTCACTGTGACGCAGTTTACAGAATGTGCACAGTGGATGGTATTTTTGCACAGGCGAACTAAAAACACTAACGAACGGCATCATGATCGAAAAACATAAAATTATCGGCTTCCTCAGGGTCTTCAAAGTCCCAGCCTATCGGAATGACACAGTAATATATTATCGACCATGCATACATTTCTTCCTTCATTTATTTACTAATATATAAATTTCGAAGACCAAGTTTCGGTTCCGGTAAATGGATAGATCCGGTTATTGCCTAGCTTACATGTAGGTGCTTAAACGAAATTTGATTCGAGGTTTGCTACTCAGTTTCAAATTTTTTCTACCTTTTGTGATATCGGCATCGATACTTTTGCTTCTTCAAAAATGTTGATGCCGATATTGTGGATATAGGCCGATACCGATAATCGACCAAGCCCTAGAAAGGATGCATGTAAAAATAGTGTAGCATGAAAAAACAGCATGAGAAACTGCACAAAAAGTACATGTGTCAAACGCCTGCCGGCTTAGGAAGGTGCACTAGTAAAAGTTTCAAGAATAATTTTCCCTAATCCCGCTAACATATTGCATATTTTACACCATTTTTGCTAATTTTTTCATTTGTTGCCACATTTTCCTCAATCTGCAAATTTTTTGCTAAAAAATTTTCCCCTTTTGGAGCGCGGCTGGTAGGGTCCGACCCTTCGATTAGTAAAGTGAGGTCTGATACATCATGGAGTAGATAAATTACCGGATTGTTTGGTAGGCCGGATGTAGGAAGCTCCGAACGCTAGTGGTCCCGATTTTGAGTACTCTGGCAATGATAAAGCTTTAATAGGGTAACTTGTTATTACGCTTCAAAAAGAAGCAACGCATCAGTTTTTGAACAGCGTAATTGGTGATCGGAACAGAATGCCGGATTGTCCTCCAAAAGAGGTGCTGTTCAGTCCAGCTTGTTAAAATCGCTAACGTCGTCCCAAATTCAGAAGAAGGGTGCATCCTAAGGACAATGAAGTTGTTGAATAAAAAACATAACCACGGTAGTGTAACTGTTATGGGTCGTTTATAGAGCTCAAGGCGTTTGTGCTATCAACTTATCTTTTCTAATAAAAACTATGGAAATATTGGGGGGCAGAGTATACCTAATAGTGTACGTGTCATTCTGGTGAAAAATATCGAATAACAAAATACGTGCAAAGCAAACATACGTTATAAATACGGTAAATGTAAACACTACTAGTGTAACACTTTACAATATGCGATGATTTCAACTTAACGGGAATTAAAAGATTAGTCTAAATATTCTAACAGGTTAAGTTTTGCTTAACGCCTCAATGCACACCAGGGCCGAATGTCACCAGCACATATTGTAACTGCTGTGTCTACCTAGTTTATCGTATGATGTATGTTAGCAAGAATATTGTTATTCTATATCTTTTCGAAAACTTGCCCAGAGTGTTTGCTTGTTTCCTACATAATCTGCCACCAACCCATAGTGGGACGAAATATATATACGTCATACGACAAACTTAACGCAACATTTCACATTGCGCGTCGGCATTGCGGTGGTAGTCAAGCAATACGCTGAATTTTGTCTAAACCTTCAATGGTCGAATTAATTTCTGTATCGTGCGATATTTAACAAAAGCACGGCGACGCCAAGAGATCGAACAAGGATTTCATTATTGCAAGTACTGTGCACAACCACGTCGCTATCTAGGTACTGATGCATGGTCCTTTAAGGAACTTACAAAGTGAAAGAATAAGCATAAATAGATAGTATAGGTGATAAGATAGTGTTTAAATAGATGGTATTCTTTAAGGAAGCTCGCAAACACTGGCATCCCATCGATTGCCATACCCCCACCACCTCTTTATAACTGCAAATAGCATTTTTAAACATGCTATTTTCAAATCACATACTGAGTTAGCCCCAATATGCGTGGTTGCCGCCCCCCCCCCCCAGTTGAAATGTTCTAATGACACCGCTACTCGCAAAGCGAGCGAGTAAACCTACATAAATACATGATTTAAAACCTCCAACGGGGTCATTATGGCCTTTTTCAGCAGTCCAAGTAAAAGGCAAAGTGGGCTACTACGTTGTATACAGTTGACTTTATACCTTTTTGTAACTGAATTAGATCGTGCTGAAATAGCTGTGTGGATAATACGGACATTATCATGGCAACATGAACACGTACTTCTTCTAGCGTAAAACAGAGGTGAGAAAGTCGAATTTTCTATCTCTGGCACCACTCCTCTTCAACTATGTCATTGCGCAGCTCGGTCCAGCTCTTCATGAACTGTATCCAGCTCGGAAATAAATCGTTTCCCCCTAGTATTACATTGAACATAGTATGCAAACCAACGAAGGAACTATACATGTAGTTGATTTTGGAGATTTTCGGATCCGAGCCAAAGCAGCCTCGGCTGCTCTTACTGAGACCATTTTATTACATATCAGATATTATATATACTTATGTTAGCTGTTCTACAAAAGGCCTTTTATGCATGAGCAAACTTAAGTTGCGCCGCCTACCATCCTCTTTTGACACTATGTACAAAACAGTGTTAGAGAACAAAACAGTCATTGCAATAGCCAATTCCAAATTTCTACTCCAGAACGCAGAGTTGATTGCGAAACGGGGCAATTTGTGTTCGCTAACAAAATGCACCTATTTGTTATTTGTCATGATTTCGTTTCACAGCGCACAGTGACAACTCGCATTCCGCATTTTTCGTTACGCTAAGACATTCCGTTTTATTAATAAGACTACTTGTAGTCCGACAACATACATGTGATGTGTAGCTTTTAAAACACTAAATGGGGAATATTCGTCCGATCATAAAATAAAAACCTTCCAGTTCGAATTTCAAACGGTCACAAAAATCAGTTACTCAATGTTTTCTAATTCAAAGTCACTTTAATAAGCCACAAAACAATAGTTTTACGTTCTCTTTTATGTTGACGGATGGCTGGAACACAAAACAAGCTATTAGAAAGATTAAGTATTTATATGAAAAATACTTTCCATGAAATTTCAAAGAAGTTTCTTTGATGTTTGCGCCACTAGAATATTCTTTTAAAGTTTAAAGAACTATTCTTTGAAATTTCAAGAAAAAATCCTTTGGATTTTAAAAGAATATCAGTAATAGGAAAATTGGGCGTTATACGGCACTTGATTAATGACCTGTCAATTTTTAGGAGAAATAATGATTAATGACCCTGGGTCACGTGACCTGTCAAGAATGATTAATTACCCTTACATAATAAATACATATATACATACATATAATAATATCCCCTCCGCCCACGCACCTCTCAAATTTATTAATTACCATAATATGGCCACCCAGACGGATTTCAGCTCACCCATTCTTTTAGTATTTCATTGATTTCGTTAATATCTACATACGTAAAATTTTCGTCATGCCACATAGAAGTATCGTCATTTTTAATAAATTTTGCCAGAAGTTCATCACAATTTTTCAGATTTTGAGTGGTTCCCACGTATTTTCCCAATCTACGAGAGCCATCACGTATATATCATTGTTTTCATCCTGTAATTTTAATAAGTCTTATTACTTTTGAACATAATTTTCCTTGTTAAAAATTAAAAAGCAATCTTTAAAACAAGGTGGTATGACCTATAAATATATAAAAACCGTTCCATATATACCTTAGCTAATATCTATTAATTTTTCTTATTCTGCTACTTGGTAAAACACATTTCACAACATAGAATAATTTAGTTTTTGATGTTTGTCAAAGTAATACATTGTAACTTGGTTTAGTGAACGTACCCTACCTCAATCGTATTTCTTCTTCTAGCTTTTATACAACCCGATTTCGTATTATACCAATTCAAATATCTCGTCTCTTGACATATTAGGCGTTTTCAGGTTACATAACAAGTACGTAAATTTTGAAAATTTACTGTGGTAATACATCAAAAACTTACAATTAGCAGAATGCTTTTAATTGCATAATTGTATTTCTCCGCGATTATTTCATCGTTTGAAAAAATTGGCGGCTTGTTCGACGTCAGTTGTTTTTCTGTGACCGAAGAATTAGAAAAGTATTGAGCAATCATATCGGTGCAGTTCACCAAATCGTGTACTGGAACTCAGCTTGGCGTCCAACTGATATCACATATTAGTTGTGGACCCATTTCCTTCTAAAATTTTTATTGTGATTTCACAAACTGGTTGCTTTGCTGGGACCTTTCGTTGACGGATAAGAGGTAGAGCTTAAGGCTGTTTGTCAGTTTGTTCACATTACTGAGCTCTACATCCTAGCTTATTGTGGTGTGATTAATCATGAGATTGCGTTATTTTAGTAAATGTTGGTTTTCATCTGTTGTTCGTAGTTCAGAAGGTATGTTATAGTAAGATTATGATGGTTTACTAGTCACCACCAGGGCCCTCACAATTTAACTAAACCGGAATGTGCCACTATAACACACATTCACCATCATGGCTTGAGTTAGCATAATCACTTGCACATATTGCATTAACAAAATGTTTGAAGATTGGCTTTTGGAAATCGTGGTGCTACTGTGTTTCCTAGTTCTCAACGATTAATGTAATCATATCGGAAAGTATGGGTTATATTGTGCGTTGTAGAATTTTGATTGCTAAAATTTATGTCATGAGGTATTGATTACGTCTAAGAAGAGCTGTTCGATCAGTATTTCTGTCTAAACAATTTAGTTATTAGATTTTTAGTGAATATAACTTTCAGCAGAGTTCACTATCATTATAGCTAACATATTTAAACTATAATGGTCCTACTACTGTATAATTATGTGTACTTACCACTGCTAAAATGTCTTGAACTAAAAATGTAGATGATTTTGACGCTTTTGCTGCCATCTAACGAAGCGCGATACAAATTAAAACAACGCTGGTTATCAGTTTATGACAAAACTACTGGTACTTTTCCTTTACTTACGTATTTGTACTCCTATTAGATGTCTTATTAATCGTCTATCATTAAGCAGGTTTTTTATCTGACTGTATATTATAATGTATCATTTTCACCTTATACCAGAGGTGATAATCCAACTTGAGAATAGATAGAAATACTAGCAATACAATTAAACAGTAAAAATTCAAATCGCGTTAACGAAGTGCAAGCGTTTCTAGCATAAATATATCTGTCGTTGATGCTTCAAAATTTGGGACTGAAACAAACGTTGCGACATCGAAGAAAGTAAAAGTATTACTTTTTTTGTTTACAAGTAAAATATTTTAACAAACTTGCCTTATAATTTTGTGGAAAAAAACTTGATTTATAGTTTTGTACAAATACAGGTGTAAAATTAAACTGCGGTGTTGTATAAAAATTATGAAAACAATGTTTTCACACTGTTGTAATAAGCGTGCAAAAATTATCTAATACACTGCTGTCTGTATACCTTTGTTTACGGTTGAAAGAAAAAGGCTATTAGTTAATATTTTGTCTAATAACTAATATATGTCGGCATATCATTGTAGTGCTTGTGGTCATACTAGGACGATCCATTTTAATCGTTGGGTTTCTACCAAGGTAATACCAACCTATTATTATTCTGCTGCTGTGCTACTTGATAGGTTGAAGATGAATGGTAACTATATTAATCTTACCCAATTAGTTACCCAATGTATATATAGTTAATATGTATGCAAAATGTGTGAGTCTGTTTTTAAATTGGTATATGAAATTTTAATCGGTGTTGTACAGCACGTACGCATCGCATTTAATTATCTCACTCAAACGGGTTTAACGAAATGTTGACATAAAATTTTTTTGAAAAAATTGTAACTAATATTACTAATTACTTTTTAATGTCTTTTTTGACTTGGTCATTAGGACCGTTTTGTCAATCAAAAATTTAGGCTATTGGGATCCATCATTTTAATCGTTTTTTGAGATGGTCATTAGCGCGCTTTTTGCACTGAAGCGTAGCTAATGTATTTTTAATCGCTTTTTAACTTTGCCGTTAGCATCGAAATTTGCAACCAAGTGTGAAATTAAACTTTTAACTTAACTTTAGCTTAAATCAAAAGTTTAATAAAATTAAACCTTCTTTCACAAATTTTACCTCGAGCGTTTTGAGCACTATAAAAGAAGACCGTCAGTTTCACTCTTCATCATTGTTTCTTTTCAATCGACAGAGGAAGACGACGTTGAAGAGACTGAGTCTGGCCTAAAAGACATTTTATGGCAGAGTCTTGCCTTACAGGACTTGCAATCTTTTATAGATTGCTTCTTATAGTGTCACTGCGCTAACATATGTTGGCTGGAATATGCAGGACACATGTGCCTCTGCGTTGACTGGCTCTAACTGACATACAGGGCACCCGTGCTTCTGTTCAGACCTGGTTGACCGGCGAATGCGGGGCATACCTATAAGAGGCTTCGTAAAAGAGTGCTAATCGTATAAAACAACATTATGTCATACAATGTCTTAAACAAAAACAAAAAATACATAACATAGCAGAGGCGGTGTCATCAAACGGAGAAGACAGAGATGGGTTGTCGTTTCTTTGCACCATGCGCCCAGACGATCTGTCATTCTGAACACATACGGCATTATCTTCACGTCTCACCTGAGACGTAAATTAGCGGAACGCAATTTTTAGAGTCTGGCATTAGGTATGCTGGACTAGGGCTGGATGACCACCCTTTTTTGTTGCTTGTACCAATCCAACTGATACGATTGCCTGCTCTGTTGCAACGTGTTGGGGCAGACACTTCGAGCCGCTGACCTGCCATCTAAGATGCAACTGTCAGTTGGTTCCCAACCAAGCAACATAAACACCCATCGAATTTCGATTCGAGTTTATATTTCCATACTATAGTAGTAATATTAAGTTAATGCGCTGAGTCTGGTCTTGTAAGACATGCCTTGTCCGACAGTAAAAGACTCATATTGTAACTAACTTACTTGTAATATATACTAAGGGTTTTCGTATAGGTTAAGGGTATGGCTAAGTTGGCATTCAAATTAAACATCACGAATTGTTAAAACCAGGGAGTAACCGGAATTCCGGTTCCGGTTCCGGCGAAAATCGTGTTCCGGTTCCGGTTCCGGCAAAGGGCAAAAACCATACCGGAACCGGAATTCCGGTTTAAAAATTTTGTTTGAAATTTTCCACGTTTTTTGCTTTATCCTGCAATCCAAACATATGTAATATATATTATACAATGATCAAGCTAAAATACAACCAAGCAAAAGAAAAGATTAACTAACCAATTTGCCGTGTAAAACGTAAGTAGGGCACATAATTTGAGCAGGAATTTTTCATAATAACCTGCAGGAGTTTGTTAAATCAAAGCCAAGTCAATGCTTGTAGCAGCTATTTTACACATCCAGAAGTCTGTTGGATACGTTTTAATTAAACCGGTCCAACTCGGTAACAGAGTATGGCTTACGCAGAAGTACTTAGAGTATGCTTGGCTAACATAAATTGCGTCAGGCACCCGCCAGTGCGCTCGTAAACTTGATAAATCAGTATAAATTGAAGTAAACTAACGTTATCTGCAACGCAGCTAGAAACTGCTTTCTTGGCAATGAACTGTATTTATTGAAACTGTGCGAGCAGCATCACAGTGTGTCTCATTTATAGCATTCTGATTAGAAAGTTATCATCATTATGATCTAACTGACGGGCACTGTTTGTTCAACGCTAGCCTAAACAGTGTCTCTGACCACTGATCAGAAAATTACCTTCTATCTATTATTTTCTCTTAGAATCATATAAACCAATAATTTTAAGTTTCCTACAGAAGAACATACAACAAACGTTTGTGTAGTAAAGGGAGGCGACTGGAGACAGAGCGAAAGTGTGTATTCTATGCTCCAAGCTTTGTAAGCATATTTGATTTGACGCAGTATATGCAATGGTGTATAGTGGAAGGCATTTTTGCTCTGGGTGTCCAAAAATAGACATATTTGATCAATAAATATACATTATTAGCTTCATCAGTCTCTTTAAAGTTTCAAAAAGGCAATAATACCATCGCAAAACAATAAGTTTAATGTAAAAGTTATTTTTAATGCATTTTAAATCCACTATACCTTCATTTCTTCCATCATCTGTTTTACTATATATAAATTTCGAAGACCAGGTTCCGGTTCCGGTTCCGGATCCGGTTTAAATGGACGGTTCCGGTTGCTGGTTCCGGTTCCGGTAAATTTTGGTTCCGGTTATTCCCTGGTTAAAACATAATGTGCGGGATGTATCGCCATCCCATTTCAAACACAACCACTGGTGCAGTTACTTCTTTCGACGTTTCCTACGCAGTTCCCACAACTCCACAGAGGATGGGAATGCATCTGGTACGTCCATTTCCAGACCCTCCCGCTCGCGTAGTACACCAATCTGCCGTTTCAGCTCACGAATTTGTTCTTCTTCACGCGTTTGTTTTGAGAAAAATTTGCTCAAGGTATCCATATTGCATCATAAAATCATGTACAAATCCTTTTCATGTGCATGTCCATTTTTTGGGGTTTTATTTTAAAAAATATACAATATACACAACAATAACAACTAAATCCATTGAAATTTGTTATCATCTTTAGACATCTTCAGAGTTTTGGTAAATGCCCCCATAACGAACAGAACCATAGATTCGTTTAGAGTTTTCGCAAAGTCGATTATCAATCTGATGTTGCCATCCTTTACCTTCGAGAAATAGCTGCCACAACTGCTTGAATGATCTGGAGACACGTCCACAACAAATATCCCAAACCCTCCAAACATGTCGATAGGAGAGAAGCCGCGATCCCGGTTCCGATAGTTTAGTCCATGTAACAGACTTGCATAAACTTCAGGACAGCTTTTTGTGTTAACAACAAGCGGTGTTTGACCAGGCAAAGTTAGATTGTTTACCAGCATTTGAAACTTTGACATGTCCGGAAGCTTTAGGTTGTAGATGTTCTTGCTCACATTTCCATTATAGGTGTCTTTTGACACCATCCTCACAAATATCCTTCGAGGTGCATCATCCTCAAACACCGTACACTCAAAGTTTTGGTTATCTTTTCCTAAACCAAATGTTCACAGCTCATAGATCCCACAGGGGTAGAGAGCTCCTTTTGATCGGTATATCTTATCATAGTATTCCAGAGCACAACTTCTTAACTTCAAGAGGCTTGCTCTTAGTATGGGTTCACTGATGATCATGTTGCACTCCGCATTGTCCTTTGCTTGAATAATTTGGGTTAGAGCAGTTCGAGCAAATTTCAACGATATTTCCGTCTGTGGCGGTAGATAACCACCATTGAAGATTACTGAAGTTACCACTGGTAAGTATAATGTACATTCATCGTTGTTGAAAATGTACGCTTGCCTAGCTGTAGCGCCTTCATTGTCTTCGAAACTATCCATGGAATAGGCACTATCTTGAAACCACAAAGCCGTACGAAGTTGACAGTCTCGCTGCTCGCGTGAGTAATGTAAAAGGTTTAATATGTAGGTCATCCAAGGATAGTTTGCTTGGTTTGATGTTATTATTTCATTGTTGATTTTGAAATCAACCTGTCTAAATACTGCATAACCAATTTGATTACAAGGCACAACTGCAAGGGTTTGTCTTTTATTACGTTTCTTTGGAGGTGGCTTGTTGGCTAGGGCTTTGGGTGTTTGAGCTTCCGATTTAGTGATCAGCTTTACTTTGAATTTGAGAAACAGCTGATTCATGTCCACCAAGTAGTCAGACTTTGGAACCTTAAATTCTAGTGGTGTTGCAGCATCCTCAATCTGTTGTCCGCTGGCACTGGCAAACTCGACAAGCTGACAGCTCTCAATATCATTTTGTTGTTGTGGTCTTCGGCTCCAGTTCAGATTACTGTTTTCCATATTAGAAAA
Source organism: Trileptium ribeirensis (assembly GCA_030248225.1). Taxonomy (NCBI): domain Eukaryota; kingdom Metazoa; phylum Nematoda; class Enoplea; order Enoplida; family Thoracostomopsidae; genus Trileptium; species Trileptium ribeirensis. The sequence continues at coordinate 27,404 of JASANE010001318.1, forward strand.
TTTTCTAAATGTTTCAATTTCTTTTGATGTTTTTTAAACTTTCGTCTCACAACTTTTTTACGTTTTAGCGTTTGCCGCTTAGGCTTAAAACTCGCTTAGGTTTCAGATTCTGGGTTTTGTCTCTATCCCTGGAAAACTGGGTTGATTTTCACACTAATAGACATTGTTCTAAATATGAACAGACTAAATATGAAATCCTTTTCATGTTTTTATAAACTTTAAATGTATATAAGTACAAACCTTTATCTGCGAACGAGGAAATCACATTTCCTACATTGTCTATTTCTAATTCTATAATCCAATTCCGTTGCCAAATGTACTTGCCTCTGCAATCACAGCATTTTTTGTAGACATTAACAAGTCGTAGGAGGGGTTATGTTGATTTGCTTTAGCCTCCATTGCTTCAAGTACGACGTCATACTTGACTTATCCCATTCTGTTTGGTCGAAAAATTTCAAATTTTCTCCAGTATTTATGATCTTCGGAGAACTCTCCATCAGCATTTCATATCTTGCTTCATAGCAGTTGAAGTAATTCGTCTTTTCCGATTCATAATATTGTTGAATACTGCTATACGTCATATCATCCACCTTGAAATCAGCAACATGTACGCTGTTCAACGGACAGTAGCCTGTAGCAAAAAGCACCAAGGCTCGACCGTCTTTCGATTCACAAATTTTAAACGTAGGTGATGTTGACATATTCTTCAATATAAAGGTTTCCACTAGATACTTTTCTTTTCATGTACTTCTTTACCTCTCCCTAAAGCTCCATTCGGTACATCTTGCATATAATGTTCGAAATTGGTCTCTTGGACAAGGAGCTGAAAATTTTACGCTATCAGTTACCAAATACCTTACTATATCATACAGGGTTGATCCTACAGATCCGTCAGAATACTCAACACGATTTTTTGCATCTTGCTTTATGGGTTTCAAATGACTGGAAAGGAGTTTGACTTTGGGTTGTAGACGTTTGGAAAATAGACTTGAAATATCATCCTTTGGTTTATCCTCAAGGATATTTACACTGACTTTCACTGGTTCTCCATCGGTTTGCGTTTGTTTCTCTAACCAGCTGAGAGACACTAGCAGATATCGTTTGGCCACACTGCTATCAATGTTTTTAAAAGATCCATTGTAACATGTTGTCTTTTCATGTTATCAGACAACTTCAGAGATGATAGTTTGTAAATTGTAGAACGTTGTTTACGTAGCAGCTTAATCTCTGGCGCAGTAAGAGGAATGTTGCCATATAAAATGTTATAACAAATTTCGCTCAAAGGCTTGATTATGGATACAGGGGCAGCTTTCATAAAAGTTTTAACACATTTGTTGTCAGTTTTCACTAAGGCACAGGCCAGAGATATTGTTGCTGAATGACGTTCCATATCTTTTATAGATATCACGACAATGTGTCTTTTCATGTAGGCTTGTACACTGCATTTGATCAAAAGTATTTCCTCTAACTCGCAATTCTTCAGGTGTATTGGGCTTGAGATCAATCATCAGATAGCTGTATGGCTTCCCATTGGTTGCCATTTCAAACGCTGTAGATAAAAACTTGGGCTTATGAGGCCACATTTGTCTTACTAATGTTGCAATCATTGATTCCGAACGAGGATTTGGGAATAGGAATAAATACTGAGCATTTCTGGAAATATCTGTGATGTACTTTCCAGAATGGTAAAAGTTTTGCACTATAAATATAGTACCAATATTTGCATGTCGTATTCGGGTAAACATATTTGCTAATGTTTTGTCGTTTGAGTACTCCATTAAATCATCAAGAATGTAGAGAGTTTATCCTCCATTCCTTTCAACCACGGTAAGAAATCCTTCTTCAAACGTTAAATTATCCACATTCACTGCCAACTGATGATACAGAGGTTGCATCATTCCATAGCACCAGACAATCTTTTCAAATTGATTATCAAATAGATTTTTACGCAAGAGTTGAGCTGCAAGATGAGTTTCCATACTCTTGTTGCACCTGACACAATGCAGGTAAAGGGTACTTCTAACGGTATTGACCCATTTTTTATCGATAAGCCGGTCATACACTTTTCATGTCTTGTTCATCCACCCAGCTGTTGAATTTTTCAGGATATCCAAGCCATTTTACTAAATATTGACGAGTACCATCTTCCATTCTACGTTTTGCAATATTTTCTCAATCTTAAAGGTATCTCCAACACGCACTTTTTGAAATTCTTGTTCGTACCATGTTCCTAAAATATCTTCTTCTCCATAATCGCTAATTTTATAACACGGTGGATCTGAAGGTATTCGTCTTGTAATGTAAAATATCCCTTGAGACCACTACGGTCTGTATCCTTTGTCGAAGACAAATTGAACACTTGCAACTCTTACAGCATCGTTGAGCTTAAACTGGTATGAAATAACTCTATGTCGTCGGGGAGGATACAAAATCTTTAAAATATCAGATTCGTTTTCATCAGTTACATCCACCGGACGGAAACCATACGGATTCTTTGTGTGATTATAGTTATCCACAATGTCTTGTAAAGTGTCGACATACCGATACGTATTATGTTTAGTAAGATATCGGTATATTTTGGATTTCAAAGTACGGATACACCTTTCTGCAACTGCAGCCTTGGTTTCCACATTCTGAGCAGTGTAGCAGATTGTTTCATACTGCTGGCAGAGATTTTTGAAGGTGATGTTTGTAAATTCAGTATCGCGGCCGGAGAAAATATGATTTGGATGGGTGAGACGAAACAGGGGCAACTCTGACAAATTTAGACAGTGCATCTATAACCACTAATAGATATTTGTTACCATCATTATACCTAGACAACCAAGTCATATCAGCAAGATCAACTTGCCATAAATCATTAGGACCCTTGGTAACTGTTTTCACCCTTTTAAACCTCTTTCGTTTGGGTTTATGAAGTGTATATGTATCCTGACCGTGTAGCCACTCTTTAACATGCTACTTAGAAAAACCATATTTTTTGGCATGTTGCCAAAGTTTGTTTATACCTGAAAACGCGGCAGGTCTTTTAAAGTTGTAATATAAATCTTCCAGCTTCATACTTGATATAGACAAAATGCAGTTATCTTTTCATGTTTATTGGGTAACTGGTTACAATCTTATCTTTACAAATATCATATACAATCCTAACTGTACGTGTTAACATACCACACCAACAGTATCATCAAATTGTTTCTCCATTATATATTCATTGTTTCCAATATACCTTATATAATCAAATTCAGTTAAACATTTTTAGTCATCCATTGTCTCGATTCTTCTGTCACAACAAACCAAGACGTACTGCTATTTTCATACTCCAAATGTTTCTTTGCGCGTGATAAGAATAGCTCAGCATTTCTAATGTTTACTCTAAACAGTCGTTTTTCAAAGACCCGTTGCAAATTGAAGGTTGACAATTTCGCGATGAAGAAGTATTCCAAGTTGCATTTGTTAAATAAAAACCCTTGTATGTATCGTCTGTTTGAATCAGCATGAGGAGATTCTTATACGGTATCCCGAACCTTCGAAATAGATGTTCAGATACATCAAATAGATAGACGGCCTTTTCGCTCCACAGTTTGATTGAAGGGGGAGGATGAAGTATTATCTCAAATTGTAGATTATCGTTTGCTCGGTTCACCCAATGAATGTTGTAACCACGAGCTGGAAACCAAGATTCAATGCGAGGCTTTGTCCAATCTTCGAAACAGCCGTTCTTTGAGTGATATTCCTTCAACACAAGGCTTCTTTTCATGTTTGTTAATCAGAAAACCGGTCTCTATTGGAATCGTTGTAAGCAGAGTAACGATTATTGGTATGACCTTTTTCAAATCGATTCTTTTGCCACAAAAGTTTTGCTGCTTCTGATATATTTCCGGTTCAAATTCAGAAAACGAAACAGAATTGTTAGCCATATTAACTTGTAAAATATAGGATGTGCATCCTTTTCATGTATTTCGTGCTAATTTTTTAAATTTTATTATAAATACATTATATAAATACAACAAAATACATATATAAATACAAAGTATAAATATCAATCAGAACAACACATATTACAACGTTCGTATGGAATAGAAGTTACCCCATCTAGTAAAATATACCTTATCGTCATAAGCGCTCAAACTAATCTTATTCTGCTCAACCGTATACAGTTGATGTTTATTGTTTGAAATCTTTTTCATAAAATGTCTCAGTCTAGTTGTATTTCGAAGACTCTGAATATAATCATCCATACGTATAGCTCTCTTTAGGGTTTGTTTTTGATACCGTTTGGTCTCTTTTTTTCAACACCTCCACATTTTAACGAGTACATTTTTGGTTTCAATCCGCAAAACTCTTCAATAGGAATCCCAGCAGTCTCATCTTTCATTTTACCCAAAACCTTTTTGTTTTTGGTACAGTACAGGAAGTGATCGGCTGAATAGTCACTGGTGTCAAAGTATTCTATATCTTCCTTCATGTCACCGTAGACATCCTCCGCGTATATATCATAGGAGAGACTGTCGGTATCAGTAAACAGCAGATGATAATAATATCTGCTCTTGATATATTTGTAGTGGATTTCGTACATTAACATTTTGGAAAGCTCAAGAACTGTAAACCCCACGTAAATTGGTTTGCATAAACAAACGATTGGTTTCTTCATTGAAACCGCCACTAAATTTTCATCAAAGATTGTACTGCCACTGTAACAAGGGTTCGATACCAACTTCTGAAAGTTTTTCGGACAATTTATAAGCTTAATATCCTTATAAGCCCGTACATTTCCATAGTCTTTCCAAAGACTGCATTATTTAGCAGTTTAAATAAATCCTTTTCAAAATCACTCTTTGCCTGTTTGCGTTTTTCGGTATTAAACAAAATATAGGGTTTCATCCAATCTCGCTGGTTAAACTGAATTGCCCTTTGAATTTTAGTTACCTTGAGACGCAATTCGGTACACAGTTTCAAATTTCTTGCATGTAGGATATATTTAAACTTATTATTCAGATTGGGAACAAGTTTTCTGATTGGGGTGTATTTTATTCTAAAGTCCTCCTTTACCTGGAGGCAATACAGCGACAACATTGAGTCTTGAATTTTTATAGATTCTGGAGCAAGTGGGTAATCACTGTGTAATGTATGTAAGTAATCTGGGTATTCCAGACTACTTCTAAGACGTATCCCACATCCTCATCCTTTTCCAATTTATCTTTGACAACTGATTCTCTTCTACCCACTTGAATCTATCTACAGGTAACTTCTGAATAATAGTCCAACCATATAAATTATTCGCATCTAAGTACATTATATAGTTTGACTTCTTACTTGAATCATAATTTTCAAGATACTTGTTGTTGGCTGTGGCATAGCGGCGTGAAATTATTGAAATGCCTCCTCGTATGCCATGTTCAAAAACATGTACATGTTAGAGTCTTTCAACAATTGTAATCGAGCACCTGTCAACTTTAAACAAGCATCCCATCCAAAACTTGATAGCGTTATATAATGTACTGGATCCGGCTTATAATTATCAACACCAAAATTTCTAAAACTTTCAAACATATCACATAATAATAAAGCATCGGTCTTTACATAGAGATCATGGTATTATCCCATGTTCTCCAAATTTAGTTCAGACCATACTTTTTCCGCATGTTTATAATCATCTTCAGTTATATTTTCATAATTTAATTTGTTGTAAAACGCATTGATAGATGGTAATTGCGTTTCATCAAAGCGTTTCCAAGAGTCCATATAATCGTATGGGTACACACTCTTGCATAATAATAGTTCCGTATTATTCCCAAATTCCGTCGTCATTGTCGGAAATTTACCATCCTTTTTTAAATTATCTACCAACGCTTGGAGGGACGACGATATGAATTGAAAACTGTCTTTAAATTTGAGCGACCAAGTATATTTTTTGGGTTTCACTCTCTTCCGCTTCTGTATTATCTTCGTCTGCAACGTTATCCAACAGTTCATTATCCTTCGTATCACTGTCTTCTCCCTCACCTAGCTGATCGAGAGATACCACATCAGACAGTTCATCTTCGTCAATTTCTAGATGAGGTTGAATATTTGGTTGCATTGAGTCGTGTATAGCAAACAGATGAGCGAGATAACCGTTGGAGTCGTATGTTGTGGTTCTTTGTTGATGCTCAACAATTTGATGTTGAAGGATAAATAATCCTCAGCAGCTTTGGGTATACAATCCAGCTCCATTTTGAGTTGATTGGTTAATTTACCAATCTCCTGCATGATGAGATGACCATCGTACTTTCGTAAGTTGTGGAAAAAGATGTTAACCTCTCGGTTGAGTTTATAGCTAATGTTGCACTCATTGTGTACAGCACCCCGAAATCGACAACAAAGATGACAGTGGTCTCTGACACGGTCGTACAACAGTTGCTTTCCACAAATGAAGCAGTCTTTCGCGTAGTTGTACTGAAACCAATCGTCTTTAGTCATTTGCAGCGGTATTTGATTATTGACGCGTTCTTGGTACTTATTACCCAATTCAATTACATTGAGTAAAACTTTTTGACACAGTCTTTGCCGCGATACGGTCTCAACCGGTTTACGAATTTCTTTTGTATCTTGTTGACAGCACTGAAAAATGTCAATCAGCCCATAACCGCACACTTGATGTTTTTGATAAGCTTCAGTGTATGAAGTTGATGGACATGGTTGACAAGAATCGATAGGGAGAAGTAGTGTTTCAAAATCAGCATAGATGGTGTACGGAGCTCTAAGCATCTTGTGTGTATTTCGAAATTGTACAATATCGTCTTTGGGAAACGTTATTCGAGTATGTTCATTGTTTTTACACATTTCTGTATGGAGATCCAGCTTTGCCTGGGAATACTGAGGAAGAAGACATCGTTGACAAAAATACTTGGTACGATGTCCTCCACGTTGAATTGATAACAACCGATCCAAATCCTTGATCCAACAATAATGATCTTTGTATAAAATTAGGTTAACCATTCGCTCATAGGGTCCTTCGTATATACGCAGAGGTATTAGTTTGCTGTCGTCATACGATATCACGCTTACACCAATATTGTTTATTTTCTCAAATTTGCAGATGTCACTGGCATGAATCCGGTAGTTGATACCGTCGAATTTGAGATTGTCAACATACGGTTCATATTTGGTTTGAGGATTTGGATACTCCTTGAAATGAACTGGGTATAGAGCAGAAAGTATTGCCCACTGGAAGCATTTGTTATCGTTATTTTCAACGTTAACGACGGCTCTTTTAGTTTGAATTGTTTTTGGGAGAGGCTTGTATGTTGCCCCTCTTAATCCTACGTATCGCGCCAAATGGAGATCAAGATGTTCCACTTGTTTGACTATCCAGCCAAAGGTGTTTACCTGCGTTTAACAAAGGTGTTTACGTTTTTTAAGATATCGTCAAAAATCATTGAAGTATGTTGATTGACGGTTGAGAAATTGATAATCCGCTGTAGTTTGCCAGAGAAATGTTCACTGATTGTCGTATCCTTCTCGAACGTAACCTTCATCCCAACGTATGCCTTGAGACCGTTCCATGTCAACAAACGCTCCTTAATTGCATTTTCCAACTGGCGCCTGCTGTGATTGAGAAATACAGCAAGGTCCACCACTTTGCGACGTGACGTGATTTGGTAGCTTTCCAAAAATCCGCGAAGTGGTTTAGAGAGCAAGGTAAGAACAAAACCGAGTATTTCAGAAACAAACGCCATTGCAGACTGATTGAAACTTTTAATTTACATTGTCTTTTATAGCCTTTTCAGGTATTGAAGGATAACGGTGATTGGCTGGTTTCAAATCTTAGTTGATGCTGATTGGTTGATTTATTGGAACAACCCCAATAGAAACTTCTAGAACATTCCAAAGTGATGAGTCATAAATACTATATACTATATGAGTTGGTGGTGGGACCTATTATTATATATGTCTATTATGTATATAAATATTATTAAAAGGTAATAAATGCGTGGATGGAAGGGAACTATTATTATATGTATTACGTATATATGTATATGTATTTATTGTATAAGGACCATTAATCATTATTTGTCCTAAAAATTTGACTGAGAGGGTGATCATTATATGTATGTATAATTAATCATTTTTGACAGGTCACGTGACCCAGGGTCATTAATCATTATTTCTCCTAAAAAATTGACAGGTTATTAATCAAGTGGCGTTGAACGCCCATTTTTCCTACTACTAATATCGGGCGGCGCAAACATCGAAGAAATGTCTTTTAAAGTATTTTAGAGCAGATATCCCATGTGTTCGTGTGCAAAATTTTACAGCAAAGGGCAAGTCAGTAGCTTGTCTACTACTAGGTCCGCACCAGCAGAGTCAAATATTTTTAAGTCCTTCCAATTGTAACCGTATATCTGCGGCTTTAAAAGTTCATTATATACTTCAAAAGCGTACAGCGTTAGTAGTCTACATCATTTCCGCCAAACCCCAAACCAGTCACGTCAGATAGCAAGTTTCTAATATTAAGGTAGTTAAGGACACTGTGAAACTAAACAGACCGCAATGATTGTACAGCCAGCGCTGAGTCAAGAAAACACATAGTTTTTCAGACGAAAATATACCTAATAATTCCTTTTTGCATAGCACCCACTAAAAGATAACCCTTCCGCCTGTTAAAACAACGTTCAATACAAAATAAATCCACGACAGTGCCCACCATTCCAAAAACGGTTTACCCAAGCCCAAATTGTAAATCATCTGTCCTTGTCAACAGCAGACACCAAAAGGAACCGCTAAATCTTCCGATCGTCGCAAGGAGACTGGTACATAGGTCTAGAATATATTAAGCCTAGTAAACGGAACCAACTGATCATTTCGAGAAATTTAAGTTTAATTTGGGTACACGCTAAGACAAAATATACTTAAATCGTTTGCAGGGACTTATATTTTTTATCGTTTACCTAAATTCGAAATACTTTATAAGCTTCAAATATATAATCGCCAAATTTACTAGAAAAACCGAATTTTTTGAAAATAGATAATTGAATTTCGCGGATAGTCATTCTGGATTGATTAATCTCAAGAAATCAACAAGGGACGTCAACACCGGCTTAATGTAGCGAGCTTCGATGCTATGATGTAAAATGCTATAAGATTGGCTGAATAAATTATTATATAGATTTTAGCGAAGAGGCTACAACAAGTTACAATGTCCATACAATCATGCGTCCATAATAGCTGAGTTATTATACTCGTAACACAAAGCACCTTTGAGAATTTCACACTGCTGAGAACTGTCTAAGGGAAAAGGGGCGAGCATAAGTAGTCTGTGATCATAGCTACTTCCAGGTTTTAAACTGAAATTCCTGAGCCCACCTCAAAGGCACAACAATATAACAATGGGTGCACATGCACAAGCATGCGAAGTATATTAGAGAAACAATGGGTGAAAATTTCAGTGCGTATCAGTAGCCCCTTACGTCTGTAATATTTCTAATTTCAGTACGTATCAACTGCCTCCTTACATCACCTAATACCGACGGATTGCCTCGGAAATTACGTAGGCCAAGGACCCAACTAAAGCTTTCCCCCGCTACATAACATTTCTTCGTAAATTCCATATTTCTGACTTAAAATATCTATAATTTTGCTAAAAATTTTAGCGGGCCTTCGGAGCGGGGATGCGGAGCGACGATGAGGATTCCAGAGCTTTAGGGAGTGAGGGAGGTTCTGAAGCCTTTTTGCTGGTTGTTTGTCATTTTCTTGTTGGATCACCATCCCCACTCGGGAATGCTGGACCCGCTACTGCGCAAAACATTAAGAACTTGTTCCTGGGAATGCAAAATAAATTAGAGCATAATGTGCAGCATAATTATTTATATATTGTGAGCAGTATATCGTTCACGATAAATTTTCGACTTCATACCCATACTCTTAATATAAAAAGACAAAAGTTATATCGGAAAGCATGAATGATGACAGCTCTTTGAAATCTAAGTTGACTCGTCGGAGTAACCAAATAGAATATAGCAGCAGATTTTGACTTAAACAAATTTGACATCGCAACAGGAGTTAATGTGCGTCGATAATATATGTAGATATTACATAAGTTAACGTCGACTCAAAGTTCGTGCAAGCAATAAACGGAATCTAACTGTACCGCTTAGTTATATCTATTTATAGGTAGAGCATGAAATATGAGCAACACATACTTTCATATACAGTACTCGCCAGAAATGAGTGCTGTTCGTTCGATGTTCGCTCGAAGTTCGTTCGATGTTCGCTCGATAAATTCAAAATTTTGTTCGAATTTTGTTCGAGATTTGTTCGAAATTTTGGCGCACTTTTTTAAATTTGTTCGAAATTTTGGCGCACTTTTTTAAATTTGTTCGAAAGTTGTTCGAAGTTTGTTCGAAAAGTGTTCGAGAATAATTAAACTTTGTTCGATTTCTGTTCGATGTTCGTTCGTTCGAAATGTGACACTCATTTCTGGCGAGTACTGTATTATACTGAAGTTTAATGTAGTCCATCTTCATTTGCTCTGCTGCTAAATTCTCTATAAAAATCTCGGTGCATATTATGCTCTGATATAACATCAACACTCGATCCGCTGTAATGACCGTCAACGACTAGACGGACACCGTACTGGGTGCGCAGAGTTCTCTATAAAAATCTCGGTGCATATTATGCTCTGATATAACATCAACACTCGATCCGCTGTAATGACCGTCAACGACTAGACGGACACCGTACTGGGTGCGCAGAGTTTCTAGTTCTTTAGAAATTTGTTGCTCTTCTTTACCGATTTCAGCAAGGCGACTGATTTTATAAGCGGTAAACTCTTCTCGTTCAGTACGTAATTTAGAGGCGTATGCTTCAAGTTTAGCTTGCTTCACGGCTTCAGCTTTGACTTTGCACTAAAAAGCAGTAGTTGAATTCAGCCACATATATGAAATAACTCACTCTATCGTATATCATAAGCGATAAAATTACATTAGATAGTTCAGAGATGAGCTCGTTGAGTAACTATATACTCTAGCTCGATAGCAGGCCGTAAAACTTAAGTAACGTTCATTTTAGCAATTTGTCTAGATAAGACTCGATCCAGCAACTTCATAAAAAAACTAGTAACTCTATCGTGATTGCACAACGTAGTGAAGCATAGGTACACCTACGCCTTTTGCGTGCGTGCACAGCCAATCAGCTCTCGATTGCATACATCGCTATGCTATATGTGATAATCACAGAATACCGCACAAATTAGATCAAAACTAACATCGCCAATAAGTCTTCCATGCCCCAAAACCCCCAAGTGCATGCTATCAGCCGTACAGGACGTAACAGTAAAATTAGGAATTTTGGCTCGATGATCCATGGCGGCACCATACCCCGTGCCCATATAACCATAGGCCGCAGAGCAAAATCAACAACAGCAATGAGTTTGCCATGCACGAAAACCTCCCAAGTAAACTTTTCAACCTCCTAGGACGTCAGAACAAATTTTCGAATTTTGGGTCGAGGAACCGCGGGGGTGCCATACCTCAAAGACGAAGAACCGGAGCCTTAATCGAAAAACAAAAAAAGAGACATCGGTATTTATCATTTTACTATGAAATAAAGCCAAGCAGACAAAAAATTCGAAAGGTAAGATAAAAAAGCCTGCTTCCTTGAAGTGTACTAAAATGGAGTAAAAACCATCATTTTGACTTCTGACCCCGAACCATGGGGTGAATACCACCATACTCATGGAACCATGGATCACAGAGAACATCCAGCACCGGCAATGAGTTTCCCATGGCCGAAAACCGCCAAATAAAACTTATTAGCCGCACAAAACGTCAGAACAAATTTTCAAATTTTGAGTCGAGGAACCATTGGGAGGCCATACCCCCGTACCTCAAACCCATAAATCCAGAACCGCAGCCTTAATCTAAAACCAAAAGAGAGACATCGGCATTGGCCATTTTACTATGAAATAAAATCAACCTGAGAAAAATCGAAAGTTAAAATAAAATAACCTTGCTTCCGTGAAACGCACTAAAATGAGGTAAAAACGACTTTATTTTGCTGTCTGACCCCGAACCTTGGAGGCATAATACCCATGTACTCATGAAACCATGGGTCATAGAGCAAAACCAAAGCCGGCAATGAGTTTCTAATGCCCGAAAACCCCGAAGTGAAATTTTTCAAACACCCAGGACGTCAGAACAAATTTTCCAATTTTAGGTCGGGGACCAATTGGGGCACCATATTTTAAACCCCATAATTCTAGAACCGGAGCCTTAATCGTAAAAAAAGCCGCATCGACATTAATCATTTTACTATGAAATAAAAGCAACCAGAGAAAATAAAATTGCTTCCGTGAAGGGTACTAAAATGGGGTGAAAAACCTTTATTTTGCTCCGACCCCCAAAGGTTGGGGCGCCATAACCCCGTACCCATGGAACCATGGGTCACAGAGCAAAACCAACACCGGCGATGAGTTTCTCATGCCCGAAAACCTCAAAGGGAAAGTTTTCAACAACCGCCCAGGACGTTAGATAAAACTTTTCGAATTTTGGATCGAGGAACCATAGGGACACCATACCTCAAACACCGTAACTCTAGAAACACAGCCTTAATCGAAAAACAAAAAAGAGGCATCTAAAGTGATCATTTTACTATGAAATAAAGCCAACATGAGAAAAAAATTCAAGAGTGAAGATAAAAATAACCTTGCTTCCGTGAAGGGTACTAAAATGTGGTAAAAAACCTTATTCTGAGCTCTGACCCCGAACGACGGGGCGTCATACCTCCGCACCAATAGAACCATGGGGCACAGAGCAAAACCAGCACCGGCAATGAGTTTCCCATGTCCGATAACCCCCAGGAGAAACTTATCAACCGCCCAAGACGTCAGAACAAATTTTGGGTAGAGGAGTGATTGGGGCGCCATACCTCCGTACCTCAAACCCCATAATCCAGAACCGGAGCCTTAATCGAAAAACAAAAAAGAGGTATCGGCATTTATCATTTCACTATGAAATAAAACCAACCAGAAAAAAAATTTGAAAGCTAAGATAAACATAACCTTGCTTCCGTGAAGGATACTAAAATAGGACAAAAACCTACATTTTGACTTCTGACCCCGGAACCAGACAAAAAACAGAAACGCTCGGGGATGTACTATGCCGGTTCGAATGAGCCCAAGATCGTGAAAATCGGTTAAGTCGTTCCAGAGTTATGGTCCATCAAACACACACAGACGGAATTGAAAAAATTTCACCCCTGAAACACACAATCTCCAATACGTTTCACTACGTTCTGATTATCTATAATGCAAAACTTTTTCGATAACATTAAGTATTTAGTTCCTCATGCTTGAAAATCTAGTCATTGTGTAAACTAGTTAGCGATAAAATTCTCAATAATCATCTATATTAGGAAATGTTAGGAGGTAGGAAATCGGTCCCGACTCCGAGAGACTCCGGGATGTCCGAGAGATATTAGGATGCCCGCACAACGCCCTTCTGGTTTCCATTGGTTTATGAGTGTAAACCATAAGAACGGCTGAAATCAAGCGAGATCGAACCACTGAGCTTAGGCTGAAGATATACGTGTGTGAGTGTACGCGTAAATTAAATTGGTATATTAACCGCTGTCGAGCAGAGCTGATGTTACCGAGCGAATTAGTCGTAACGTCCCTATTAAAATATTGTCAATCGTTGACATCGGATCCACGTCGTGCTTTCGGTCTCCCTCAAATCCGGTAACCGCATCCTTGTTCCCTGCATACGTTTGCCGACACGGCATGCTCTATATGTCAAACTAAGTATTGTAAGACCCGATAAACTAGCCATTGGATACGTTTGAATCAAGCGCAATAAATGAGACCGTTCAATGAGAAAAGTCGCCGTTCAAAATTTCCTTGCATGTTGATATACGTATGATAAACACGTCTTTGGGAGCGACCAATCCTAACCCCTTTTGTGACAAAAAATCGAGGGACTGAATTCAGTTTGATTAGCTGTAACCAGCATTACTTAGGAGCAAGATGGATCGAAAAGTTTCCTCCATCGGAAGTTCACAAGCTCAGTGCGTTTCGTTACTGAATCAACACGTTCGAGAGTTCCAAAGGTCCAACGTCGTAGGCGAGAATTCTGGGAACCCCCACGGAGTTCGTAGCTGAATGGAGCGAAGTGATCCGACGTTAAACGTTCAAGAATTGTCGGACCCTGGAGGGTGCCAATGTGGCTATAATGCAATATTCCAATAACCCACAACGATGTAACTGCTTACAACTTTCAGATGAGATCATGATAGGGAATAATGGTATGGTCTCCTTGACCTGCGAGCAGGTGAGGAATCCAACATCCCAGGGAGTAACCGGAATTCCGGTTCCGGCGAATATCGTGTTCCGGTTGCGGTTCCGGCAAAGGGCAAAAACCATACCGGAACCGGAATTCCGGTTTAAAATTTTGTTTGAAATTCTCCACGTTTTTTGCTTCATCCTGTAATCCAAACATATGTAATATATATTATACAATGATCAAGCTCCAATACAACCAAGCAAAAGAAAAGATTCACTAACCAATTTGCAGTGTGAAACGTAAGTAGGGCACATAATTTGAGCAGGAATTTTTCATAATAACCCCGGGGTTATTTTAGAGGGGGGAAGGGGGGGGGGTGACCCCAAGGATCGGCTTCCCCCCCTCCCGGCGAGCTCCCCCCTAGACACCGACCCCTACTTTTTCGCAAAAACGACCCCTTAAAATTTACGTTTTTGTCAAAACATTGACCCCTTAAGGGGTCAATAGAAAATTTCTAACTCATATACACGCATATCGTAGGCTAAACGATCAATTATTTGGTCACCAAACCTAAAATATGCATGTATACTATATATTATGGCCAAAAACTGAAAAAAACCAGCGCCACAGAGGTATGTTGGGACACCTGAAAGAAAAAATGTATTAATTTTTATAAAATTACTGACCCCTTAAGGGGTCATGACCCCTAGTTTCCGAAATGACCCCTTGCTACTGACCCCTTAGGGGTCAGTAAATTTTTCCGTTTACTGACCCTATCTGGGAGGGCCTAAAATAACCCCGGTAACCTGCAGGATTTTGTTAAATCAAAGCCAGGTTGATGCTTGTAGCAGCTATTTCACACATTCAGAAGTCCGCGGGGTACGTTCGAATTATACCGGTCCAACTCGGTAGCAGAGTATGGCTTACGTAGAAGTACTTAGCCTATGCTTGGCTAACATAAATTGCGTCAAGCACCAGGCGGTGCGCTTTAAACTTTGTAAATCAGGTGAAATTGAAGTAAAGTAACGTTATCTGCAACGCAAGCAGAAACTGCTTCCTTGGCAATGAACTGTATTTATTGAAACTGTGCGAGCAGCATCACAGTGTGTCTCATTTATAGCATTCTGATTAGAAAGTTATCATCATTATCATCTAACTGACGGGCACTGTTTGTCCAACGCTAGCCTAAGCAGTGTCTCTGACCACTGATCAGAAAATTACCTTCTATCTATTATTTTCTCTTAGAATCATATAAACCAATAATTTTAAGTTTCCTACAGAAGAACATGCAACAAACGTATGTGTAGTAAAGGGAGGCTACTGGAGACAGAGCGAAAGTGTGTATTCTACGGTCCAAGCTTTGTAAGCACACTCGATTTGACGCAATATACGCTATGGTGTATAGTGGAAGACATTTTTTGCTCTGAATATCCAAAAACCGACATATTTGATCGATAAACAAACATTATTAGCTTCCTCAGTCTCTCTTTAAAGTTTCAGAAAGGCAATAATACCATCGCAATACATTAAGTATAATGTAAAAGTTATTTTTAATGCATTTTAAATCCACTATACCTTCATTTCTTCCATCATCTGTTTTACTATATATAAATTTCGAAGACCAGGTTCCGGTTCCGGATCCGGTTTAAACGGACGGTTCCGGTTGCTGGTTCCGGTAAATTTCGGTTCCGGTTATTCCCTGCAACATCCCTAGGGACCTCAAAAGTAATACCACGCGGGCGACGTGCGCAACCAATCCGGTGAGATCCCAATACATCCCGTGAAGCACTCCTGCGGCTTGCTAAGCTCCGTAGCTTCTTGGGTCACACCATGGGAAACGAACCAAAATCAATAATCTAGGCACGCCTTCGATGTTACAAAGGCTGGGGTACTGCGTTTGGAAGTTGCGTAGTGCAGCAGCGCCCCGAGCATTACATTATTGATTGTATTTAATGAGTCGCCATGAGACGTAATGGGAAAACATTACTTAGGGCCATGAAATAGTAAATGTTAGTTAACAAGAACGTAGACACACAGCTGACAGAAACAAGGTCGTAAGCTACAGAACCACAGACAAGACACAATTATTAACGAATCTAAGGGTTTGACTGAGTCAAAAATTTTAACGAGCCATCGCTGGGTTAAATGTTAGTTTGTTGTTTACGCAGTTCGAAAAAATTCACGTATTCCGTCCTCCTTCCGATATCCGAATTCAGTTCTTAAACGAATAAAAAATCTAGAAAAAATAATAAATTCTCTTTAACTGTGCCATTCATGCACATCAGGTTGTACTCTTCGAAATCGTGATATACTTGACGGTTCATCACAGTTTCCACACTTAGGGTTTCATAAACCTCGAACAGATCAATGTACTACGTGCCTTACGTATGATCGTCTCACTGGTGACGCAAAATTGCGCTACTATAATGATATTTGGGACGTTCATAGCCAAAAAAAGCTCGATTCTCGTCTGCAAAAACAGTTAGATAAACAATTAGCAGAAACGGACCCATCGTTTTATTCTTTTACTTTTGATCTTCAACAGGTTTTAAACACGCCTCATGCTGACGATTCGTCATTGTATTATAAAAGAAAACTGTCTGTATTTAATTTCACAGTGCACCAACAGGCTAAACCCCATCGCGGGGTTTGTTTTGTGTGGCCTGAGTATGAAGGCAACCGCGGTGGTTGTGAAATTGCGTCGTGTATTTGCAATTATTTGTCAAAATTGCCTTCTACTGTGACCCACGTCACGGCTTATAGTGACAATATTGCTGTGGCCAGAATAAAAATATGTTGCTGCCATGTTTGTCAAGTTCGTGCGTGATTCGAGCCATGTTGACACTATCGAACACAAATTTCTCGAACGTGGTCACACGCAAATGGAAGTTGACCACATGCACGCTTTAATTGAAAAAGCAAAGAAAGGTGTTTCTGTGTTTGCTTACCCGATTTGGTTAACTCTAATTCGAATGGCGCGACCAAAAAACCCCTTTGAAGTCATCGAAATGAGCCACGAACTGTTTTTTGATTTTAAAAGTTATGCGGCTAAAGTTATGTTTAATCGTGGCCGAAATTCATGTAACGAGCCTGTCATTTGGCCAAACATTTGCTGGTTTAAGTTTGAAAAAGCCAAACCGGATAGTATTTTTTACAAAACCACAATGAAAGCTGACGCACCATTCGGTGAAATCAGCTTACGGTCTAAGCAAAGTCGAATCCGCGTGTATGATCCAGGCGCAACAGTTGAGAAGCTCTATACCGCCAAGTTACCGATTTCACGTGAGAAAAAACGCGACCTTGACAGTCTTATGGTAGGCCCGTCGCCAGTTATTCCAGAATTGTACCATGCGTTCTATAAAGACATTCCGTCCAGCCCCGGTACCAGAGACTGTTTGGTTGATTTTGATGTCGAGCATCCAGAAGACGATGGGTTGTGATGGTATGGCAAAATGTTAGCGGCGAAATGGTGCAAAGAAGACTTACGTGACACTGCTGGTGAGCATTTCAGTCGTCTCTTAGTGTATTTTAGCATAAAACGTTTTAATGCAATGTAATGCTTAGAGTACATGCAAAAATGACCTATGGGACTTTAACCCCTAAAAAGGTCAACGGTCATACTGAAACCTTTGGCAGTCTGTCAACATCCAAGCAACTTAGCGCTCAAACCTTGTGCAAAAGTATGTAAATTCATGATTAGTATATAGAATTTAAAATGTTTTTTTTTGTTTTTTCTCGAAAAATTATTTTGACCCATAGCGTCTTTTTGTTTATTACCATCGAGTGGTCACCAGACATGGACTATGAGTTTGCTATATAGTTCAACCCCTAATATGTGCAAATAATCGTCGAGGTTAATTTTTGACTGGTCAGTGAAGGAAAAATTCTATACTCTGTCTTCGACCACGACTAAGAATTCCAATACCATAAAATTGAGCGAAAGCCTACGAGTATCAAATTTCTTCTAAAAATACGAGCACATTGTATAGCTTCAGATCCTTATGGATTTGAAAGTAATACACACTTCATTATATAAATGTTACCATATGTTGGATTTGAGTTTGTTGTTTGGTTTTATCAAAAATATAAAAACGGTACTGAGTTATTTACCGCCGGTAGAGCGAAAAATTAGACCACTAATTCTTGGACCACGTCTAAGAATTCATCCACAAATAAAGCAAAACCCAGGGTCAATTCCTTTAAAGTAGTAAGTTTTTGAGTAGCGTAGTTTGGCTCATGGATTTAATAGGCGAATAATTTCCAACATTGAGTCGCCCAACAATGACATATCATTTTTTAAAAATCCTTCATATTCACCTAATTGTGTCTTGTCTGTGGTTCTGTAGCTTACGACCTTGTTTCTGTCAGCTGTGTGTCTCTAGGGTATAACTAACATTTACTATTTCATGGCCCTAAGTAATGTTTTCCCATTACGTCTCATAGCGACTCATTAGAATAAATCAATAATGTAATGCTCGGGGCGCTGCTGCACTACGCGCAACTTCCAAACGCAGTACCCCAGC